>PVJI01006405.1:0-86710 GCA_004026765.1 Micronycteris hirsuta
ATAAGGGACTTGTATCTAGAATATAAAGAGCTCTTACAAGTCAATAATAAAAACACCCCTAATTTTAAAATGTGCAAAGGATCTGAATAGGCATTTCTCTGAAGAAGATACACAAATGGGCAAGGAAAAAAAGCACATGAACAGATGCTCAATATCATTAGGGATCAGAGAAATGCAAAATCAAAACCACAAGAATATTACTTCACAGCCACTAGGATGGCTATCATAAAAAGACAGATAATTACAAGTGTTGGTGAGAATGTGGAGAAATTCAAACCCTCATACACTTCTGTTGGGAATGTAAAATGGTGTAGTTGCTTTGTAAAACAGTCTGGCAGTTCCTCAAAAAGCTAACCATAGAGTTCCACATGACCCAGCAATTCTACTACTAGTTATGCAGTTAAGAAATGAAACTGTGTCCCTAAAAAACTTGAATACAAATTTTCACAGAAGCATTATTTATAATAGTCAAAAGTGGAAACTATCCAAATGTCCAACAACTAATGAATAGAGAAACAATGATATAGCCATACGTTGATACATTATGTGGCAGTTAGAGGAATGAAGTAATGTGCTACAGTGTGGCTAAAACATGAAACTGTTATGCTAAGTAAAAGAAGCCAGTCACAAAGGATCACACATTGTGTGATTCTTACTTATATAAATTGTCCAGAATAGACAAATTGAAAGAGACAGAAAGTAGATTAGTGATTGCCAGCGGCAGAGGGAGGGAGGAATGGGATGTGACTGCTTTTTTTATGGAGTGATGAAAATGTTCTAAAATTGACTGTGGTGATGGTTGTGCAACTATGAATATACTACAAGTCATTAAACTGTACTCTTTAAATGGGTGAATTGTATGGTATTTGAGTAATATCTCAATAAAGCCAGTAAAATAGCAAGTAGTACCTCCCACTATTATTATGTATTCCTTTTCCTATTTTCCTTCATAACACTTGATCACCATAGAACATGTTCTGTTTTACTTATTTACCTTGCTAATGTCTATTTCCCCCCTACTTGAATATAAATTCCAAAAGGGCAGGGTCTTTACTTTGTTCTTATTTTATCTCCAGTGCCTAGAACAGTGCCTGGCATATAGTAGATACTCAGCAAATACTGCTGACTGACAGAATGATTGAAACTTAAGGCTTCCCATTTTTTTTCATACCTGTTTATGCATGAAAGAGAAAAAATCTTTAAAACACTTTTTCATAGAGCTCCCTCAGCACTTACCCTAGTGGCAGATAGGCTTTCTTTTTTCTCTTCCAATCAGATATACTTGAATTGAATCATATTGATATATAGGAAAGGCAACTACCTACTAAGATTTTATCCAATTCTCTTAAGTATTCATTCAACAGCTAATTTATGAGTAAGACATCAAGTTCAGTGTTTATTATAAAGATGCCCTGAAGTTTGCTGCATTAAAGTAGCAAGACACGCTTAGAATTTTAGTTAAGTGCTCTATGTATTTGTTATTGAGAGCCTGGTACTGACATACTGCCAAGACAATTCTCTTTTTCATATTGTACAATAAAACTGTTAAGATACTAGCTACTAACTGGTTGGCAATAATAATACTCTACATTTGCATAATACTTATAAATTCATAAATATTTTCATATATCCTCCCAAAAATGCCTGTGAGGGTTGTAGTGTTCTCATTTTAAGGCTGGTGAAATTGAGGACCAGCAAGGTTGAGGTTTACTCAAGATCTTGCACTAATTGTCAGAGTCAGAACTTGACCTCACAACTAAGGACTTCACAGTGGTCTGTTTTCTCTGACATCTAGCATCCATCTTTCATTGACTAGTTTAGAAAATGCATTTACTTCTGTTATGTTATTTTATCTCAGGAATTAAACGCATAAGTGTTCTCTATTTTACAGATGAAGAAACTGACGTAGAAAGGTTGTGACTTGTCCATGGTCATTCAGTTAGTAATTAGCAGGGCTGGCTAGTACTTAAATTTGGTACTCTTTCCATTATACAGCATCAAAAGAACTTATTCTCTCCTTTGAGATAACGTGAATTTTATAATTCGTCTCCAATTATTTAAATGCTGGCTGCTGCAGAGAAACTAAGGGCCAACTTTTATCCTTAACTACATTAACTCTTACCCTTTATTACTGGCATGTCTGCTTTCCCACTTTAGGTATATTTTCCCTTTTGGGTCCTATTAAATGAAAAAAAATTCATTTGCTCTTTTTGTTAAACTGTCTCAAATCCTTTTTTGGAAAGAGATGAAGAATGATTAAATTGAAGAATGTATGTAGGGCCCTGGCTGGTGTGGCTCAGTGGATTGAGTGCTGGCTTGTGAACCAAAGGGTCATCGGTTCAATTCCCAGACAGGCGACGTGTGGGTTGTGGACCAGGAACCCAGTAGGGAGCACGGGGGAGGCAACCACACACTGATGTTTCTCTCTCTTTCTTTCTCTCTCCCTTCCCCTCTCTCTAAAAATCAATGAATAAAATCTCTTTTAAAAAAAGAAAAATGTATATAGGGAATCTCCAAAAAAGAATGAAGAGTATTTCAACCTTCTTATTCTGATCTGATCTTCTTAGAACCAGTTTCTCTTTTGGGACATCAGCTCCTCTGAGGTGAAATTTATTTAGGTTGGTGATAGCTTAATTTCTAGATTGGATCACAGATTATGGAGAATGCCAATCTGATGAGAAAGAGTTAGACTCCAGTAGCAATTTTATCAAGAGGAAGTTTATTCTTGTTATGTACTCTGGCCTACTTGGCACAATATCATCATAGGTGATTTCTCTGTCAGCTACTACTTGATTCCAGATTAGGAATTTAGAAAGAAAGCAGTGATGTGATATAAGCACTGCTATGAAGAAAATAATCCAATGACAGTATGCAGAGAGGCCCAATATAGGGGAGATGCTGGAGAGTGCTCCCTCCACTCGCTCTAGGTTAGGGAGCAAGTTGTAAATCCAGGGCCGAAGAAAAGTCAGTGTTACAGAGTTGTCTGGTGACCGGTTGGATATATGGCACCTGGGGGATGAGCTGTCAGAGTCTCAAACCTACATAACAAAAAGAGTGATGAGTTCCATAATGTAAACTGGTTTATGGGGACGATAAAGAATTTGGTATTAGATATAAATTTAAGGTGATAATTGGATAATTAAGAGAATTGTCAATAGGAGTAAAATGAATCATAACATTTAAGTGATGTGTAAAGCTTGGTAGAGAAGAGATCCAAGGTGACAGTAATATTAATACTTTTGATCACTTGCCAGGCACTGTTCCAAGTGCTACACATGTATTAACTCACAATTCTTATAGCTAGCTAGGCAATCCCAGGTGAGGAAATTGAAGTATAGAGAGGCTCTGTGACATCTCCAAGGTCACACAATCAGTAAAGCAGCATAGCTTTATTCAAATCCAGGCAGTCTGATTGCAGTGCTGTTAAGACTTATACTGTACTACCTCTTGAGGTTACAGAGAAGTAGATATACATAGAAAAAGGCCCAAAAGGCCAACTATTGTATTTTAGAAACACCCACCAAAGGGACAAAAAACATCACTAGAAATTACAGAAGAATAAAGTAAAAACTAGGATAACATTTCTTGTAGGTCAAATACCAATGCTTCAGAGTAGTCACTTTCATAGAATCTGATGACTGTAAGTGACCTGTTTTCTAATATATAAAAGACACCTTATGGCCCAGAAAGTTATGTAATTTACCTAAGGTCATAGAGCTAATAGAATTAAGACAAAAATCCTGCCCTCTTGACCCTGGTACAATTTTGTTTTTAATTCACTGTTGTTATCACAATAACATTCTAATTGTGTATAAAATATGTTTATATTATAACATAGTATATATTTAAAAGTAAACAAGCACGTGTGCATGCATTGTTCTATCTGAGTTAGCATGTGGGGAGACATGATGCTTAGTTTATTGCAGAATGAACAGTTTAGCAAACCTACTTTGTATCCTTCATATTTCCCTCTGCTCTTCTCACTAGGCTTTGCTACAAGATTTCTACAAAAATATTATTATTGAAGGTTCATAATATCAGTGGTCTCTAGTTCTTAATTTTTATCTGTCATTCAAAATATTTAATGACTGCATAGTATTGTCTGGAGGGCATTTGATAGGTATATGAGAGGCTATTCCTGCATAAAGGGGACTTTCAGGAGGATAGTGCACTTTACATGTGTAAAAAGATACATCTGAGTACTAGACACTCACATGCTAAAAGTCCTAATACAGCATTAACAATAAACAAAACAATCTGAAAGCTGGAGTTTTTAGAAAGGTAGGAGTTATGCTGAGCATTGAGGGAAAGGCAACACTAAGACAAAGGGAGAGGACACTTCAGACATGGTAAGTAAAGCTATTGAAGCGTTGAGGAAAAATAATAAATATAGAAGGAATAGGAAATTGTGGTATTCTACTTTCTCACTTAGGTAGCTCTGAATCTAGTTTTATATTGTTAAAGTTATGTTTATAGAGTTACCACCTTTATTTCTACCTTTTTAAATATGTGTAACTTTATTACATGTCTTTGGTTGAAAACTTTTTTGAAGAATTTAAAAGAAGTGGACTATAAAATAAATTCAGTCTTAAAGTATATTTTTAAAAAATTAGCATAGCTAACATTCTTTATGCCATTTATCTTGGGAAGGCTACAGTAATCCTACTTTTTGGGGGGACTGATCTTAATTTAGGGGTTTCAAGGTATTCATTTTTTTTAACAGCAAAAGCTTTTTTTCTTTCCAAATAAAAATTTACACATAATCCCCCAAATTGAGCTTCTCTGCCTGCTCTGTTTCCCTTAGCCCCTCTTAAAGTCCCCCAAATAGTCTGTGAAACCTCAGGGCTCCTCAAAACAGTTTGAAAATCACTGGTCTAGACAATTAATAGGGCACTGTCTAACGCTTAGATTCCACAGTTTTCATTTCCTTTGGGTCACTGATAACTGCAACTAAACACTTTTGCTTAGAAGTAACATTCTAACATTCTGCTTAGGAGTTTTAGACATCACGAATCAGCATATTGACACCTGGCTTGGCTTCACTGGCTAACGTCTGTCAGTCGTTTCTAATGTGATTCAGATTTTACACCTGTCTAATCTTCAGGACAATCCTGAGGCAGGCAGTAGCCCCATTTTAGACATAAAGAAACTGAGCCTCTGAGAGGTTAAGTAACTTGCCCAGTATCATGTAGCTAGCGAGTGGGAGTCAGGCTAAGAAACTACATCTATACCAACTGTAAAGGCAGTGCTTCATCTAACAAAACTTAGACAGCAAGGCCTGACATGTAGTGAGGAATCTTAAGTGCTTTATAAATAATTTATGTAATCCTCGCAACAGCCCTCTAAAATAGACACATTCTCTTCTTGGTACAGATGAGGAAACTGAGGAACAGAAAGGTTAAGTCACTTACCTGTATTCTTTCTACATCCCTTGCCATAATCGCAAACATTTTAAAATTAGCCTAACATATAGTTGGAAACCTCAATTAAACGTATTTTCAGTTCAGTGTGCTCCAAAGTTAATCATTGTTTTGGGATAACTATATTGTCTTTCATGAGCTTGAAGTATTCAGAATTTAAAAACCCAAGAAGGTTGCTTCAGTCCAATTTCCTGTTTTCAATAATTTAAATACATTCAATGATTGTCATAAGGATCCAAGCAATGAATCACTTTATAGGTAAACACTGCCATGTCTGGAGATGCTTTTTTTTTTTCAACATTGGTTAACTTAGATTTTTAAATCTACTTTTAGAGATAGCTGTTCTTAAATTATAATTTTTGTACTTAATTTTACTAAATTCTAAAAACGTATTAAAATTCTAAAAGAAAGCTTTCCACTATAGGTTATGGCCATTGCTCCAACCCATTATATATGGCAACGGGAACGCTCTGTGCATCACAGTGGAGCTGTTAGGAACTACAACAGAGATGAAGTTCAGCTGCCCCGGGGACCTAGCGCCACACCGGTAGACTGCTCCCTCTGTGGCAAAAAAGGAAGATATGTTAGGCTGGGACTGTCTTCTTCATCATCTTCATCCAGTTGTACAGTACAGGTGATGGAAAACCATTCTCAGGAATCACACAACCCATTCTCAGTGGGCATGATAGTTGATCCTTCTCAAGCTTATAGCTATTCTCAAGGTATGATTTAGTGATATGTCAGAATTAGATTTATGCAAGTTATTAATAAGTTACTTATTGACCTATAGTCAGTCCTTAACAGTCAGGGAAACATGATATATACTACAACATTGTGAATTAAATCAGTATTGAAAGTTTTCCCCCTTTCAGTTACTTTTTGTCTTGTGCTATTGTTTTTGTTGGTACCTTACCTAAAGTAAAACATTTTTAACATGATTTATGTTAAAGTGAAATTTAATTACCATGGGTCCCAAGTATTTTAGGTAGTATTTTAAGAGCATTTAAAATGTTTTTTATTTTAATTTTTATTTATTGATTTGAGAGGCGGGGGAGACAGAGGGAGAGAAAGAGAGAAGGCAGAGAAACATTGATTTGTTCCATTTATGCATTCATTGATTGATATTTGTATGTGCCTTGACTGGGGGTTGAACCTACAACCTTGGTGTATTGGGACAAAGTTCTAACTAACTAAACTACCCAGCCAGGGCCGATATGTTTATTTTATTCAAAAGAAGTTTTAAGAAGAAAATAAATTCACTTATAATTTCATCATCTAGTTTTATCAGTGATTATTGATTTCCTTCTATATTTTATAAAATATATTTTATTGATTATGCTCTTACAGTTGTCCTAATTTTTCTCCCCTATATCCCCTCCACCCTGCAACCCCCACACTCCAGCATTCCCCCCACCCTTAGTTCATGTCCATGGGTCGTACATATAAATTCTTTGGCTTCTCCATTTCCTATACTATTCTTAACCTCCCCCTGTCTATTTTGTACCTACTATTTATGCTTCTCATTCCCTGTACCTTTTTACCCCATTCTCCCTCTCCCCCTCCCCACTGATAACTCTCCATGTGATCTCCATTTCTGTGATTGTGTTCCTGTTTTAGTAGTTTGCTTAGTTTTTGTTTTTTAGGTTCAGTTGTTGATAGTTGCGAGTTTGTTGTCATTTTGTTCTTCATATTTTTGACCATCTTCTTTTTTTTAGATGAGTCCCTTTAACATTTCATGTAGTAAGGGCTTGGTGATGATGAACTCCTTTAACTTTAACTTGACCTTATCTGGGAAGCATTTTATCGGCCATCCCATTCTAAATGATAGCTTTGCTGGATAGAGTAATCTTGGATGTAGGTCCTTGCTTTTCATGACTTCGAATACTTTCCAGCCCCTTCTTGCCTGTAAGGTTTCTTTTGAGAAATCAGCTGACAGTCTAATGGGAACTCCTTTGTAGGTAACTGTCTCCTTTTCTCTTGCTGCTTTTAACATTTAATTATGATGCATCTTGGTGTGTTCCTCTTTGGGTCCAATGTCTTTGGGACTCTCTGAGGTTCCTGGACTTGCATGTCTAGTTCCTTCACCAGATTGGAGAAGTTTTCCTTCATTATTTGTTCAAATAAGTTTTCAATTTCTTGCTCTTCTTCTTCTCCTTCTGGCACCCCTATGATTCAGATCTCAGAATGTTTAAAGTTGTTTCAGAGGTTTCTCAGCTTCTTCTCATTTTTCTGAATTCTTGTTTCTTCATTCTGTTTCAGTTGGATGTTTATTTCTTCCTTGTGTTCCAAACCATTGATTTGAGTTCCGGTTTCCTTCCCTTCACTGTTGGTTCCTTGTATATTTTTATTTCACTTTGCATAGCCTTCATTTCTTCCTTCATTTTACAACTGAACTCTCATTTCTATGAGCATCCTGATTACCATTGTTTTGAACCCTGCATCAGATACGTTGTCTGTCTCCTTATCACTTAGTTCTTTTTCTGGAGTTTTGATCCAGTCTTTCTTTTTGGCCATTTTTCTTTGTCTCAGCATACCTGTTGCTTTGTAAGGGGCAGAGCCTTAGGTATTAGTCAGGGCTGGTAATTCACAATGCTGCGTTGTGGCACTGTATGTGGGGGAGGGATCAGAGAAGGGACAAAAGAGCTTACCTCCTGTGTTCTTCTGAGTTTTATGGTTTCAGATCTTACATTTAAGCCTTTTGCTAGCAGATTTTTGTGCAAGGTGTAAGATACTGGTCCAGTTTCATTCTTTGCAGTGTTTCCAACACCATTATCCTTTCCCAATGGTACACATATTCTTGGCTCCTTTGTTGTAAGTTAATTGACCACAGATCATAGATATGTTGGTTTATTTCTGCGTTCTCTATTCTGTTCCATTGATCTCTGTGTCTGTTTTATGCTAATACAATACCATTTTGATTACTATAGCTTTGGAATACTATATACTCTTTCTACTTTTTTATTAAAAAAAAATTAGAACCATACCATATCTAGGCCTACTTTTTTTCACTTATCATAAAGCATTTCCCCATGTCATTAGTTTTTTTTTTTTTTTAAAGATTTTATTTATTTATTTTCAGAGAGAGGAGAAGGGAGGGAGAAAGAGCAATGTATGGTTGCCTCTCGCATGGTCCTCATTGGGGACCGGGCCCGCAACCCAGGCATGTGCCCCGACCGGGAATCGAACCGGGACCCTCCGGTTCCTAGCCTGCGCTCAATCCACTGAGCCACACCAGCCGGGCCCCATGTCATTAGTTTTTGAAAACCTGATTTTAAAACCATGACATGGTACAAGTACCATAATTATTTGCATACTTCATTTTTGTTGGGATTTAAGTGCGACTGAAGAATATTTTATATTAGAAAATAATCATATAAAGTAAAAATACTTTTAGTCAATCACACCACAATTTTTAAGAAATATTTTATTTATTTTTAGACAGAGTGGGAGGAAGGGAGAAAGAGAGGGAAACATCAGTGTGTGGTTACCTCTCACACACCCCCTACTGGGGACCTGGCCTGCAGCCCAGGCATGTATCCTGATTGGGAATTGAACCAGCGACCCTTGGGTTCGCAGGCTGGCACTCAATGCACTGAGCCACACCAGCCAGAGCTCAATCACACCACAATTTTTATATAAATTATATTTATAAAGCTATAGCATTTTTCTGACATTTTTCATTTTGAAACAGAACCAGAATAATGTTACTAGCAGTGATCTTTTTCATGTCTTCTAAAGCCTTTCTTCCAAATTTTCACCCATCTGAAGATAAGACTGACAGATTTCTTATGGTTCTTTCTAACTGTATGAGACCCACCTTATTTCAGAATTTCACCTATTTATTTTTACCACATCCTTATGAGATTAAAAGCAGCCACTGAAGTTTTAGTTAAAGAGAAAGTGGACTCTTAAGACTCTTGAAGAAGGTAGGGATCATGCCTCAGTCATTGCTCCATTTCCTGGCCACAGTCATCACTACACAGATTTGACTGATGGAACATGTATTCTGTTCCCTTGCAACACCTCCAAGTATAATTTTTATTGGCTCACTCATATCTGAAGATAAATAGGGTCTACCATAGGATAAATAAGGATTTTCCTTTTAGCTTCCCTCCCACACCTCCCGCCCCTCCTTTTACCTGCACTCTTGATCCTTATAGTAGGTAAACACTTGACTTAGGGGAGTTGTAAATGGAACTGTGCTTTCTCTCTTTTCCTTGATGAAAACCCTGAAGCCCTGATTTAGGATATACAGGTCCTATACAGCAGCAGTCCCCAACCTTTTTGGCACCAGGGACTGGTTTCTTAGAAGATAGCTTTTCTTTAAAAAAAAAAAAAAATTTTTTTGTTTTAAAGATTTCATTTATTATAGAGAGGGAAAGGGAGGGAGAAAGAGAGGGAGAGAAACAGATGTGCACCATCGGTTGCCTCTCACACACCACCAAAGGGGCCTGACCTGCAACCCACACATGCCCTGACCAGGAATTGAACCAGTGACCTTTTGGCTCACAGGCCAGCACTCAATCCATACAGCCAAAAGAGCCAGGGCAAGGACAACTTTTCCACAGATGTAGGGGTGGAGGCAGAGTTCTGGAGGCAGAGCTCAGGATCTTACCTGCTCACCTCCTGCTGTGGACAGGGGGGTGGGGCAAGGCAGAGACAGGAAGCTAGGTTTGCTCCTGGCAGGTTCCTAACAGGCAAGGGACCTGTAGAGGTCTAGGTCCTAGGGTTGGGGACCCCTGCTACACAGGAAGGAACAAGTATTTGTCAGCTGCTTAATTCAAGAATAAATGTAAGGTTTTTTGTTTCAGGATGATAGAAGGTAGGAAATACAAATAAATCAACTTGCATACCTAAACATTTACACTAATTTTTCCTCATTAGGCTTAATAAGGGACTAAGCTATTGGGGAGGAGGGAGCATAGAGAGGGGAGGGCAGTTAAGGGTAACACAGTGTTATCCGGAGTAGTGGCCAGTCTCACTGCCTTCAGCGGCTGCTGATTCTTCATACTGACCTCTGCTAGCAAAATTGTTTTCCTCCCATCCACATGAAGGGGGTTGGAATCACCTAACAGTTTTTGGTTGTAGAAAATTCAATTCAGCATGCTCTAGGAGAGACAAATGATGCTCTCCTCCAGGCTTTTACGCTAAAACTTAGCAATAGATGATTACCAATGCCTCCACCTTTCAAACACAAGCAAGTAACTTCTCACTTTTCAGGTAAAACATGTTTTTCTACTTCTAAAATTCTTTCCACAAAATGTTCAAACAACAAGCTTTACATAAACATGTTTATGACATTTATTTAAAATTTTTTTTTATTATTTTTAGGGAGAGAGGTATGGGGGAGGGAGGAAGGGTGAGAGAGAGAGAGATCAATCAATTGATTTGTTGTTCCACTTATTTATGCATTCATTGGTTGGTTCTTTTATGTGCCCTGAATGGAAATTGAACCTGCAACCTTGGCATATCAGGACAATAATACTCTAACCAATTGAGCTACCTGGTCAGGGCTATGACATTTATTAAGAGCAAAATATTTTTGATTTTGACAAGGTGGGTAGGGGGAGGGATAGATGAGGCATTATTTACAGATTTAGATACATCACAATCACCAATCATGTGCTAGGCATATAAAGGTAGTCTCATTTAACACCTGACCTGCCCTTGCAAAATCTTTGAGTAGGATTATGAAACTTGTTTTACTAATGAAGAAACAAACTCAGAAAAGTCACAGTTGCCAGGTAAAACAACATCAAAACAAAAACAGCAAGATGGGAACCCAGTTCTAGCTGAATACACTGCATATTATTTTTTAAAATCCTCACTCGAGGACATTTTTTCATTCTCTTTAGCAAGGGTATCCAGCTGACTCAGGATGGCTATGAATGTGGCCCAACACTAAATTGTAAATTTACTTAAAACATTATGAGACTTTTGTGATTACGTGTCACAATGTATTTCATGTTTGGCCCACGACAACTCTTCTTCCAATGTGGCCCAGAGACACCAAAAGGTTAGAGAGCAAGGGAGAGGGGAAGGGAGAGAAACATTGATGGCAGAAAGAAGCCTCAATTGGTGGCCTCCCAAATGCACCTGGACCAGGGATCATACCGCAACCTAGGTATGTGCCCTGACTAAAAACTGAACGATGCTCCAACCAACTGAGCCATACTGGCCAGGGCTGCACATTTCTTTGCTAACTAAACTAGCTGATCCTTAAACAACACGGGTTTGAACTGCACAGGTCCACTTATATGTTGCTTTTTCTTTCAATAAATACAGTAAATGTTATTTTCCTTACACTTTCCTTAACATTTTCTTTTCTCTAGTTTACTTTAATAATACAGTATATAATACATGTAATATATAAAATGTGTTAATTGACTGTTTGTTATTGGTAAGGCTGCCAGTCAACAGTATATAATTAGGATAGTCGACCACTGATTCCTCTCTGCATCCACTGATTCCTAACCCTGGATTGAAAACAGTTGAATCGTGGGTGCAAAACCTGCAGATAAAAAGGGCCAACTGTACTTAAGTTTTTGGGAAATCAGAAGTTATATACAGATTTTTTACCACACGGGGGTTTGATGCCCCTAACCCCTACACTGTTCGAGAATCAACTGTACAGTGATTCTCTTCACCTTATACTGCCTGAAGCCTTATGACACCTAGGCTAGTCCATCTGAAACATGGATATGCATTACTATGTATTACCTAAGGACTCCTCAGATTTTAGAGTGAAGCCACGGGAAAAAAGCAATATACCAAACCTTAGTCCTGGGTCTTCTAGGCAGGCATGGGACATTCTGTTATATAATCTAAAATCAAATAATTTTTCCTCAAAAATAAATCCTTCTCTGAACTTTCTTATTTTTGTCACTACTATCTAGTCATCTAGGTTAAAAATCCTTACACTTAATGAAGACATAATCAGGGCTTATAAATTATGTGATAAGGGCAATGCTAATTATATGATCAGCATTTAGGAGCATAAAAGATTCCAGAATTAATTCTGTGACATGAGAGATTTGGTGAAAACTTTTCAGAGGAAGTATATGAGCTTGCCATTGACAGAGTCCAGTTTTGCCCAGAGACGTAAGGGAAAGGGCTTCTGAATAGAGGATAAAAATTTGAGAATATATAGGGCATCTCTCCCATTACATTCAATAAATTACCAGCATACCTGGTTCTTCCTTCACAATCTTTTTTTTACACCTGCCCCTTTTCCTTGCCTTAATATTATTACTACCAGTCACCTCATAGTTGTACACTGTGTACTACTACGAAATTTCTCATTTAACAGTTTTTTTGCTTCTAGTTTAAATACCCATAGCTACCACTAACAGACTTAAAAATTATCTCCTTTTACATGATCATGGAACCTTTAAAAGTTCCCTATTGGTTCTGAAGTAAAAAGTGTACTTTGTAATTTTTAAAGATACATACAAGCCATTAAAATATGTATTTAAAGTACAGGTCCATTAAATTGATCTTAAAATGCATATTTTATTTCAGTAGCCAGTGACCATCAATCAAACAAAGAAAAGAAAACTAATTTCATGAAGAAAGACAAGTCTATGGAGTGGTTTACGGGAAGTGAAGAATGAGACGGCTCAACTAAACCAACTTGGAATCATTAATGACAATACGTCTAACTACAAGACAAGTGTCAAAATGGGACGTTTAAGCAGTTTTGAAACGTTACACATCTTTCTTTAGCTTTTGTTATTTTTTCAAAATTATATGTGACAATTACACAAATCATAGTAATGGCTAAAAATACCAATCTATGAAAGTAATGATTTGCAATATAAAGTTGTATTTTGATACTTTTCTGTCTTCAAATCAGTTGCTGTCATCTGAGGTACTCAGTTGTGGTTTGAACTTCCTCAACTTGACAAGAAAAGCTAATTTAAGGGGAAAAAAGTGAGGTCATTATAATAATTAGAAGAAAACACCATTTAATATGGCCTGAAAACATTACTCACCTGTATGACCAGTTTGCCAGTGTATAGGTCTAGCAATATAGGGAGATGGTCCATATGGAAAATCAGAATGTGATTCTTCTGTTGTAGAACAAAACGTACATTGTAAACTACATAAAATATTTCATAATTTGTTCAAATATTTCAAAACTGTTAAATACAAATTAATCTCACTTTACTGTAAATTTTTCTTTCACATAACTTTTTAGAATTTCTTTTGGAGCTACTATACCAGTTATCTTACAGAAAATTTGTCAAGGATTACATGATAAACTTATATATGGTTTTATAACCAAATAGATAAATCCATATCATAAATCAAGGGATATTTGAAAAAGCTTGTTTGTAGCCTAAGTAATATGTACAGCCCTGGCTGGTGTGGCTCTGTGTATAGAGCACTGGCCTGTAAACCAAAAGGTCACAAGTTTGATTCCCAGTCAGGGCACATGCTTGGGTTGTAGGCCAGGTTCCCCAGTTGGGGGCATATGAGAGGCAACCAATCAATGTAATTGCTTACACATTGATGTTTCTCTCCCTCTCTTTCTCCTTCCCTTTCTCTCTCTCTCAAGAGTAAATAAATAAAATCTTTAAAAAAAAAAAGTGTACATACAATGAGGACTTGAATTTAGAGAATTCTATCAGCATAAATAGCAAATATTAGTTATTTGCATAGCAAGTCCTATGAAATTCTTTTCCTTCAGTAATAATCACTGATTTAAATTGTAAAAATTCTTTACACACATACACACACACACAGTATTTCATAAGCCAACCTCCTTGTCACAGTAAAATACGAATATTATAAAAAACTAAGTTCTTCAAAGGTTTCAGAGCTTTACATAAAAGGCAAGCAAAGTCATTATTCTATCTCTTATGGTTTTAATTTAACACCGTAAATACCACATGTCAATTTAGATACAAAAAAAATCCTCAAGACATATTTTTATAATTTATTGGTCAAGACACTCAGTAAATGAGTTTCCATTTATTATTACAAACACCTGTATAAAATAAAATTAAAGCTCACCATAGTCATCCTCTTGAAACATCTCTCCTTCAGTTCTACTTTTCTTTTGAGAATGTAATTGTAAATCCATGTTGATTTTAGGTTCTACTTTTTGAACTAAAATCCCACTTTTCTGTTTTGCAAGGCAAACCAACCAATCTCTGACAATGACTTCGCTTATCTTTTCACATGAGAGAGCAAGTTCACAGATGCGAATGCCATCTAAAAGTTCAATAACCTGTGTGATGCTTTCAGAAAAGTAAAAAATGTACTTTAAATTTCTAGTACAACAACTTTAAGTTTACTATATCTCTTAACCAAATTTAAATGCTATTGTTAAATGAAGGGGAAAACAGTAAAAATGCAAGTGAGGGCACATAATAAGCAATTTCACAGAATACTAAGTAAAAAATATAGAGAACATAATTTAACATTATTGTTCACATTACACTTTTAAAACTTCTAAATTGCCAGAAAAATATGCATGTTATATTGTCATTTATGTAAAGGATGATTTAAACAGCAGTATAAATGATTTGGAACATACACTGTTTCATAAGTTTTATGGCATAATGTATATTATCTAACTCAATTACAAAACAACAAGTGTTTAAAATTACATTAAAAGTAATAGCCACATCACTCACTTTGCTAGATACACAGCACATATACCACCCTGTTTAAGATGTGGATATAAAACAGGCAAAGCAACTTGAGGATTCAACATATCCAAAGCTACCTGTGGGAGAAAAAGAGAATCACACTGAGTTCTGTTTATATAAAGCATAGGTTTTCTTTTTTTATCATGGTAAACTGATACCCAGTTAAACTATTTCATTTTTCAGAATATAGTACTAACTCATTTTATTGCTCCCCAAAAGATGTACTTATTATTATATAATTTGCCACAGTACTTAACTGCACAAAGATTGTAATGACATTCCTTGCACTGGGCAATACTGGTAATACAGGAATCCTTCTTTAGATATATTTTATACAGATGCATATACTTATATGTGGAGGAACAAAAGTAGGTTTACAAGTGTGCCCTTATTTCTTTATTCATCATTCAATTATAGAATACAGGGCTGTAATCACAAAAGATGTCATATCTTTTGTGATGTCTCATGAATACAATGAGTAAATAAAATCTTCCAAAAAAATAATTGAAAACAAAATATGGTCAAAATAGAAAATAAAGTAACTTATTGAAAGATAATTCCAGACAACTAAGAGTAGTTGGCACATCTATATATATATATATTTTTTTTTTAAGATTTTATTTTTATTTATTTTAGAGAGAGGGGAAGGGAGGGAGACAGAGAGGGAAAGAAACAGAAATGTATGGTTGCCTCTCACATTGCCCTCACTGGGGACCCGGCCTGCAACCCAGGCATGTGCCCTGACAGGGAATCGAACCGGGACCCTCTGGTTCCCAGCCCGCGCTCAATCCACTGAGCTACACCAGCCAGGGCCACATCAATATATTTACTAAAGTATAAGTTATTCCATTGTTTGTATTTCTTTTAAATAGTGTAATGCATCAAAGAACAACATTATTCATTAAATCACTAATTATTCGAGTGCCTTCCACGTGCCAAGCATTTTGCCAAGTGATAAGAATATAATGGGAGCTTACATACCATATGGTTTCTTGGGAATTTGTATCCTAATAAAGGGACAGACAGTGAACAATAAATACATAAGTCCGAGGGTGATGAGTGTCATGAAGACCTATGGAATTATAAAGCAGAATATGAGGGACAGAGTGACAGGGCAGGGAAAGTGCTCTTGTATTCATAGTCTGGCCAGGGAAGCAACCTGAAGAAGTGATTAAGCTTGCCCTGCTGACATTTAAGGGGAAAGTGGCCTCCAGATAGAGCAGCAGATACAAAGGCTCTGCGTCTATGTGACAGATACGTGGTGAGTGTGAGAAGGCCGCTATCACTGCAGTGGAGACAAAAGGAGGAAAATGGTAAGAGACAAGTTCTAAAATGGTAGGGATGTGGTGGGGGTGGGAGAGGGACAGATTCTGTAGAATTTTATGAGCTTTAGCTTTACTCAGGAAGAGGAAAAGCCACTGGAAAGTTTTAAAGAATGATGTAATCTGACTTTTTAAAAAACCCTTTTCTATGGTAAACCTAATAAAAACTGCCATTTTAAGTGTATAATTTAGTGGCACTATGTACATTATGACTTACTTTTTAAAACTGTATGTAGAAAGGACAGAGAGGGCAATGAAGGATGAAGACGGCTTGCAACAGCAACTAGCACTGGATGTGATGAGAAGGGGCGTACATTTTGAAAAGCCAAGAGCACAATAGGGACTTGCTATGAGAGGAAGAGAAACGTAGTAGTGAGAATGAATCTGCCAGAGTGGAGATGTCGTTTATTAACAGGAAAAGTGACGAAAACTATGGGAGGATCAAGCTTAAGGAGAAATAATCAAGAAATTAGGTTTGAACATGAGTTTAAGTTTTCTGTTAGATATCCAAGTAAAGACCTCAATGACTGGATCAAAGGATTAACATGATGGACCTAGGAAGGCTTCTTGACTGCAGTTTCACTGTATTATTGACAAGGCCCAAAATCAGACAGCCAAGAAGCTTGCCAACCTTTTTCAATTCTCAGTTAACATTATTCTCAGTTAACATTAACCATTCATCCAGTCACTCAAACTAGAAACTTCAAAGTGATCATTTTCTTTACCTTGAATTATCTTTTGAGAATCTGTGAGGTTTTGTGCTTCTATTTGGGTTAAAATTATCTAGTCCCACAAATCTACCTCTAAAGTATTTCTCCAGGTCATCCTTAGTTTAGGACCTCATGTCTGTTCAAACATTACAGCTTTCTGTATAGACTCACAGCCTCCATTCTAACACCAGAATTATTCTAAATCAGGAATTTGGACATTCTACTCCCCTACTTAAAAACTCAGCAGTAGTTTCCCATAATCTATAAAATAATGTCCACAACCCCAACCCCAACTTGATGTTTTTTTGGTCCTTATTAAGCTATAATATGCAAGCCAAACAAGGATGAGGAAAAAGAACTGTGGTCTTTATGTCTAGGAAGCTGTGCTACTAAAACTATGGGCTTTCAGCCCTGGCTGGTGTGGTTCAGTGGATTGAGCACCAGCTGGCGAACTGAAAGGTCACCAGTTCGATTCCCAGACAGGACACATGCCTGGGTTGCAGACTAGGTCCCTGGTTGGGGGTGTGTGAGAAGCAACTGATTGACGTATCTCTCACACATTGACATTTCCCTCCCTCTCTTTCTCCCTTCCCCTCTAAAACTAAATAAATAAAATCTCTAAAACTATAGACTTTCAATAAAGAACCAGTCCTAATAAAATTATCACTCTCCTCTTTGATATTGTCACCTAGGTTCCCTTATCGGGGTCCTAAAATAATCCAGCCTTCCAACAGCCAATTAAGAAAAACAGAGACTCCTTACCTAGACCTCAGTCCATAATGTCAAGCTATGAATTGATAATGGCATCATTAAGGATAAAGCAAAACTCTGAAGTCACTAAGACCTGTGTGTCCCACATGTCCACCATCACTGCTCAGAGCTAGAAATGTCATCCTCTGGCCATCTATCCTTTTATCTTCATATGACTCTGCTCCTCCCCTTACTCAACCTCCCATTGGTCCTCTTTTTCACAAATTCCTCCACTCCACTTTCTGGAAATTTGTTCATGATAAATCTTTCTATCCTTAATATCATTAATGAATCCTCCTCTTCATCATGACTTGAACTGTCTAAAGATTCCTCTGGCCTGTTCCTTCTCAAATGGAGGCTATTTACAGTCATCCCTCACTATATCACAGTTCACTTATTGCGGCTTCACTGTATCACAGGTTTTTAAAAAAATATATATCTAATTCTGTATCACGGAGTTTTTGCTGTATTGCAGGATTTTGTGCTATATAGGTATTTATATAATATTTATGATTTTAATTATTTTTGCCTAAAAAATACAATGTAAAAAATATAAAAAATGTTAATTCAAACATATTAAAAGAATATTAAATGAAAATAAGATACAGTATGTATTTCATCAGCGGATGAGTACCATACTGTACACAATGGAAATGCAGTATGCCACTACCGCTTGGGCAAGTTTGCCAACATGAGATTGTACATGGCACACTATTGGCTAATGGAATGGAGGGCAACCAACCACAGCACTGTGTTCTATATCCTGGGCGCTGATTGGCTCAGTGACCGTAGCATCAGTCTGTTTGCTCTCCTGCTCTGTGCCCATACATTCAGCATCTCTCCTTGTCCACTTCACATCAACGTCTGATCGCTGCGTGTAGTTTTGCATTTTTGTGAAATTTTCTTAAAAGTTTGAATTTATTTCAAGCCATACGATGCCACCTAAACGCTCTGCGCCTTCTAAGGCTTCTGGCAGTGAACCCAAGCACCAGTGGAATATGCTTACTATCAAAGAGAAGGTGGAACTTCTCGACATGTTAAAGGAAGGCAAAAGCTACGTGGCTGTAGGCCACCATTATGGGATCAACAAATCTACTGTTTGCTACATGAAGAAAGATGAGAAGAATATTAGGTCTACGGCAACAATGACTTTTAACAAGATTGCAAAGAGGGTGGTCACTTCCCGTAATAAGGCCATTGTGAGGATGGAGTCTGCATTGGCCCTGTGGATAAATGACTGCAAGAAGAATAATATCTTGCTGGATACCAACACCATCCAGACGAAGGCCAAGAAACTTTATGATAGCTTTGCAGAAAGCATGAATGTTCATGACAGTGACAAGGATGAAGATGAGATGCAGAAGCAGGACCGTTGAGTGCTTCTCCCACCAGACCAACCCCATTCAGTGCCAGCAAGGGCTGGTTTGACAAACTTCAGAGACGCTTTGGACTCAAGAGTGTTTCTCTGCATGGAGAAGCTGCCTCTGCAGATGTCCACTCACAACCGTTGACAGGCAAAGAAAGACCTGAGGGAGATGACGAAGTCAGCAAGTGAAGAAGAGGATGAGGAACAAGATGAACTACGGGTTGGAGAAGAGGAGGAGGTTGGCCTAACACTCGGTCGTCTTGCAACCGCGGTCAGAATGGCCAAAGAACTTCAGTGAGTGGCTGAAGAATGGGATCCCCAGATGCTTCATTCATTGCACTTCGTAAATACAATCAAGTGGCATATCAGTTTATAAAAACCTTCTCACTCAGAAGAAAAAGCAGTGCCAGCAACTCCCCATAACTATGTTCATCACTTGGACAAAGACATCAGTTATGCCTACGCCTTTAGTGTAAATAGAAGTTACGGCCCAGGGCGAAGATACTATACCACCTGATGAAGCGCCTGATGAAGTGGTGCCTTCAGAAGAGCTGCAATGCTCTTCTTGGCTGTGCAGTACATTCATCTCATCATCATCACCTTCATCACCATCAGTACTGCGCAGCTACATAATTCATGATCTTCATCATTCAAGTTCTAGTATACTTCACTGGTGAGTACCCATATAGAATTTTATATGTTGTTAAAATTACATAGGTTTAAGAGTGTAGATGTGTTTAAGAGCATAAGAAGTGTTCATAAGAGTGTGGGAAAGGTTTATAGGAGCATGGGAAGGGTTTATAAAGCCTTAAAATATATATAAATAATTAAATATAACACCGCTACTTCATGGATTTTCACCTATCACAGAAGTCTCTGGAATGTAACTCCCACGATAGGTGAGGGATCACTGTATTCCCCCAAATCCCACAACATGAGGTCAGGTGCTGGTCTCATTTGCTCTAAATGCTGCTTCCAAATTCTTATTCCTTTATCCTAGAAATGGTGAGGTTTATGATGCTCAACTGCTCCTCCCTGGTCACTACCCTATATTTATTAACAACTTTGGCAACTGATTTAGTAAGTCTCTCGGCTCTAAATCCCACAATGATATTGGGGGGAAATATTCCTCCTACGACAGATAAAGCAATGGGGTAAATAATGAAGGAAGACCCTCTCCCATAGAAAAGAAGTGTGATCCTTGTTTTCTTTGTACTCTGTATTAGATAATATCATAGGAACCACTTTCGAAAACTTACCGCATCAAGTGTTAAAGGTTTTATGTCTTCAGTTGCTCCCGAAATATCTTTATGAATAAAATCCACATTGTCTGGCCACTCTTCTACATGACTAATTTTCCATGAATCACGCCAGTGTTTGTAATTCTTCTTAGCCAGTCTATGGTAGTCTTTTCGTATTTCAAAACTTATGACTTGTCCTTGTGATCCAACTTAATTAAAAAAATAATTTATGAGACTTCATAGTATTAACTCATAAGAGAATATTAAAAACTTATTGTGAAAATGTATTACTATATAGATGTGAAAAAATAGTTCAAATAGTTCAAGTATAATATAGCATATTTCCATCTGTAATCTTTGTAAAATTGACCCATATGTGCCTACAACTGCTCTAACAGTTTATTAGTTTAAAAAAAATGCATTAAAGAACATCATAAATGATTTTTTAAAAAACTACCCAAATAGAGCCCTGGCTGGTGTGGCTCAGTGGATTGAATGCCGGCCTGCAAACCAAAAGGTCACCAGTTGGATTCCCAGTCAGGGCACATGCCTGGGTTGCAGGCCAGGACTCCAGTAGGGGGTGCGCAAGAGACAACCACACATTGATGTTTTTCTCCCTCTCTTCATCCCTTCCCCTCAGTCTAAAAGTAAATAAATAAAATCTTTTTAAAAAACCCTACCCAAATAGAGTTCTGTCACTGTTCAGGAATCTATTATTAAGTGAGAAAGGGAACACTGCGCAGGCAGCCAGAAAGCAACCGACACTCAGAGGAATTAAGTGGTCACAGGGAACAATAATCAACTAGGACAACAGTAAACAGACATCAGGTGGTGGGAACATGAACAGATACATGTATGTTTACTATATACCTCTTGATTTTTGATCAGGAGTTCCCTTCAAGCAGTATTTTTACCAACTGACTATTCATATAGAGTTCTTTTTTTTTTTTTTAATATTTTATTTATTTACTTTTAGAGAGAGGGGGAGTGAAGGAAAAAAAGAGAGAGAGGAACATCAATGTGTGGTTGCCTCTCTCACAGCCCCTACTGGGGACCTGGCCTGCAACCCAGGCATGTGCCCTGACTGGGAATCGAACTGGCAATCCTTTAGTTCGCAGGCCCATGCTCAATCCACTGAGCTACACCAGCCAAGGCTCATATAGATTTTCTTAAAGACAGGAACATTCTTCATGATCTAGCTTTAACTTAGTTCTGTATTATGATTAATCTATTTATGAATATCAGCAATAATTCTTTACCTGTGATGGTATGCCAGCCCAGCAGCTGACAGCTCTCCGTCTGTGTTCTTTCACACTGCAAATTCATCTGGCACGATTAACAAAAATATGGATGTACGTGCACCAAAAGACACGTTCCAGAATGTTCAGAGCAGCACTATTCATAATATTCATCTTAAATGCCCAAGAGTAGAATGGATAAATTGTGATTTATTTATAAAATGAAGGAACTATATAGCAACTAGAATGAAAGAAACACTGCTACATGCAATGGCTGCATCTCACAAACGGAATGTTGAATGAAAGTAGCCAGACATAAAAGAGTACAGATTGTGTGATTCCTCTTATCTGAGGTTTAAAACAGGCAAAACTAATAAATGATGATAAAGTCAGAATAGTGGTTACCTCTGGGAGGATAGGACTGAGAGGAAACATAGGGGGCTTCCATAGGGGACCATCTTGGTCTGGGTAATAATTCCACAGGGTGGCCACTATATAAAAATTCATTAAGCCCTCACTGGTGTGGCTCAGTTGGTTGAGTGTCGTCCCACAAAGTGAAAGGTGGTCAGTTTGCTCCCTGATCAGGGCACATGCCTAGGTTGTGGGCCTGGTTCCCGGTTGGGGCACATGAGAGGCAACTCATGGATGTTTCTCTCACACATTGATGTTTTTCTCCTTCTCTTTTTCCCTCCCTTCTCCTCTCTCTACAAATAAATAAATAAAATGTTTTAAAAAATTCATTGAGATATACAATTACAATCTGGGCACTATTCTGTATAGCTATGTTATGCTCCAAAAAAACTTTATTTTTTTCTTTTATAAAGTAGAAGCATTAGAAAGCACAAAGAGAGTAAGAAATCGAAGACAACAGAAGGTGTAGAAAAAGAGTGACTGGAAAAATGTACAAAATGTAAATTTAGTTGCTTACATTTGGTTTCAAAGAGAATTCTCTATATCCCAAAGTTATGTGAATGTTTTCTTTGTTATCTAAATTCAGCTCACTTATCCCAATCTCTTACCTGCTTTGGATAAAAACAAACTCATTCCACCAGAACCCGAGCCAGCTTCCAAAACAGTATCACCTGGGTGAATATCCATCATCGATAGCATCATATTTACATCCTATGATTTAAACACAGTAACCAATAAATATGTACAAAGCACCTACTCTTATCAAAAACTATGTTGGATTCAGAGAAGAAAAAGTGAAAACAAAGGATTAAACCTTGGCCTTGCTAGCAAGACTTTGTATTTTACTGATGAAATAAGAGATTCAAGAATTGATTAGCAAATAAAGCAGTGTAATACTGAAATTACAGATAATAAATGCCATAAGAGCTCAGAGAAAGGAGAAATCAGCAGATTGTCCTAGTTTAAAGACAGAGTATTGAATTTAAGGAAACAACCACAAGGTAGAAACAGCTTTGAACAAAACAGAGGTAAACACAATTTGCCTATCTCAGGAGGCGAGATAAGGAGAGACTTAAATGCCAAGCTAAAGCACTTAAATTTGACCTGGTAAGTAACTGGGACATGTCACTGAGGTAGTATACATGGCTTTTTATGAAAATTAATCTGACAGGGCCCTGACCAGTGTGGCTCAGTTGGTTGGGTGTCGTCCTGCAAAGCGCAGGTCGCTGGTCCATTCCCGTGTAGGGAACGTGCCTGGGCTGTGGGTTTGGTCCCTAGTCAGCTGCATGCGAGAGGCAACCACACATTGATGTTTCTCTCCCTCTTTGCTTCCCTACCTTCCCCTCTCTCTAAAAATAAACAAAATCTTTTTTAAAAAAAAGCATAATCCTTTTATGTTTAATTTTCTCTTTTTTAATATAAAACTTCTTTTTCTAAAGGTAAAGCATTGTAATATATCCATTGTTGATAACATATACCTGTAGTAACACGCCTTATTAAATGATTAAAATATCACCATAACGGTACTAAAAATTTGTCCCCAGAAGAGTTTGGCATGCTCTTGGGTGCTGAACTTGTAAACTTAAGAGTTATGGGGAGCAAATATAAGTACTGATTATCTGCCCAGTGAGTCCACATCACTCTATATAGTAGTCAACATTCTCTTCACTTTATAGATCAGAGAATTGAGACTCCCAAGTCAAAATTAAAATGTGGCTGCTTCCTAAAATTGGCGTAAAAGCCATATCCGTGGATTTGTTTTCAAAGGCTGATAACAATAAAACCCGAAACTTATGAGATCTGCTTTACTGCTTTGAGTACGTGAATCGAGTCTGTAGTAGTGCCTCAGTTTTGCTCTTTTTGGAACCAACATGCACCTAACTTCCATCGCGTTACCTTTGGATATGTTATGGCAGGACCTCTCTCCATCAGTAATACATAGTCTTCCAAAGCCGGCCTCTTCAGCATGAAGTGCTTACCAGAGGAGCTCCTTAGTATCTGGCCAGGGAACTTCCCCACGATGTCGCTGAACGGGACTGCCCCCCAGTTACTATTTAAATGTCCAGCCTTGTTCAACCTAAATAACTTTTTAAATTGTGTTTCTCTCTTCCCAATCTCAGCTAAAATCAGTTCCCCAGCCCGAAAGGGCGCCTCTCTGGCAGCTGAACGGGAAGAGGGAACGGGAAGTTCTTCGACCAGGGCGGATAGCGAGGGAGTCCCGGATCCCCGGCGTGCGGGGTTGGCCTGGCCCTGATCGTCACTCGAGTCCTCGCGCTCTCGAGGGGGTGACTCCTCTCGAGGCGTCGGCAGTCTGAGGCTTTCCAGGGACGAAAGACATCTGGTCCCAAAGCCTCGGACGCTCGGAGGGAGAGTTGGAGGCGACTCTGCGCTGGGGACTTTCTTTGGTGTCGCCTCGTGCTCTCCCTCTCCATCCCGCGCTTCTCTTTGAGAGGACTTGAGACACAGTGACCGGGCTCTCTCGAAGGGCTCTGGTCCAAGGCCACGCAGTAATGGACAGGTTGCGATCATCGGCTGCCTACCGAGGCGCCGCAGCTGCAGCAAGACTGGACCGCGGCGGCCTGCTGACAGCATGCTGACTTGCGCAGGCGCCGTCGCAGACGAATGACGTAAGACCGGGCGAGGCCCCGTCTCTCGCCGTGCGACGCAGCGCTGCGGCCGCCTGGGGACCTCGGGGCTCCCGCGGGAGGAGAGCTCTGTGACTGCGCCTGCGTTTAGAGGGGGCGGAGAGGCAGAGCTGGGGACCCGAACGGCGAAGTCGTTGATGAGTAACGCGCCAGGATCGTGTCCCAAACCCAACAGGGGCCATATTCTCTGGAATGTGGACAGACTAAATAATGACCGTTGACAAGTGTCCACCAGCAACGCCTGAGGACAGGGGATTTAAGAGAGACAAAGCCTGTGCAGGCAATGTGTAAACTGAAGTCCTACGCCAGTGTTGGTTCTCTAGCAATCGGGAACACGAACGTCTCTTGGTCACCCCCAAGATGGAGAAGACTGGCCCGGAGCTGCGTTCGACGGTTGGCGGTTGGACGGGCCACCCGCTTGACGCGCTCCTTCCCCGGCCCTACCAAGTGCCTTTGACTCGGTTCTGGACACCTGCATGCTTGACCCGGGTTCAGAGACTATAGTGGCAGTGTTCACTTTGTGCTTATTTAACATAATTGTTTTTAATAATTAAAATATAACATTTAGTTAACTAAGTATTTTAGCCTCCCAAAGCTAGAAGCATCTCAAAAGACCT
Source organism: Micronycteris hirsuta (assembly GCA_004026765.1). Lineage (NCBI taxonomy): Eukaryota > Metazoa > Chordata > Mammalia > Chiroptera > Phyllostomidae > Micronycteris > Micronycteris hirsuta. The sequence continues at coordinate 25,380 of PVJI01006405.1, forward strand.
TTGCTAAAACGGATGGAAGGACGTGTTAAAAGCTTAATTTCACACACCCCCCAAATTCATGTGCTGAAATCTAACCCTCTGTACCTCAACATGTGATAGTATTTGGAGACAGAGTTTTTACCGAGGTGCTTAAGTTGAAATAAAATCATTGGAATGGGCATTAATCCAGTATGACTGTTACCCTTAGAAGAAGACATTGGGACACAGGCAGAAGACCGCCATCCTACAAGCCGAAGAGAGAGGTCTCAGAAGAAGCCAAACGTGTCCGCACCTCGATGTTGGACTTCTAGCCTCCAGAACTGTGAGAAAATTTTGTTGTTTAAACCTCCTACCGCTGCTCAAAGTATTAACCATATTTTCTGATCCACTTTCATTGGATCTCTTTAAAAGGTTTTGACACCTTCCAAAAAATTAAATAAAAATAAATTTACTTACTCCTGAGAACAAGACCAAACCAGGAAAAGATTATCTTTGGAGTCCAAAGGCTCATTTAACACTATCACTAGCCTACTTACTTAGTATTAATTTAATTGGCAAACATTTACTGAGGGTCTGGCAATACCAGGCAAGTTAGATATTTATTTCATTTAACTTTGCAGTAACCCTATGCTAGAAATAAGTTTTCCCATTTCACACATAAGAAAACTGACCCAGGGAGGTTCAGTGAGTGATACGGGCAACAGCCCTTAAGTGACAGGTCACGTGACAGGGTCTCCCCTCCAGATCCGCCCGGTTCGCAGCCGCTGCTCTCGGCACCGCAACCTCCCTTCTTGAAGACCTGTCAGCAGGACGACTGATTCGGAGTTAAAGTCAGAATATCTTCACAGGCGGTGAATTCAGTTTAAATTCGATAAAATAGGTCTCGTTATTACTTTTGAAGACATAATATTTTTCTAATCTGTGCTTTCTGAAATATAAGCCACCATAAATTCCATCATCAGTGTTCTCTATTTTACCCCTAAAAATGAATAAAGAAACTGCTCTCCCCCTCACTCTCAATGCACGTCTCACTTTTGGTTTTAATTTTTTTAAAGAAAAGTTCTTATGGCCAATCTTTTTATTATCATTGTCAAATATGGGTCTGAGTTGGAACCTTCTGAATCCTAAGCCTTAAAATCACTTTTATCACTCCCACTTTGTTATCTCTTAAATACTATTAAATGATATTTGACCATTATTTCAGAAGGAGTAGGAATTGGCAAGAAGTTGTTATATTGAAAACATCTGGGAAATAAATGTACATGCCTTTGAGTTCTGAGAGAAACTGCAAACACTAAATGGCATTCTTTTCCTTCTATTGTTTGAATAACAGACACAAAGGTATAAGTATTTTGTCTTACACGCATTAACATATTTTTTATAAGAGTTTATTTGAGCCAAACTGAGGACATACGCTGGGGATCAAGATTTCAAATGCTCCAGAGAATAATAGTTTGGCAGCTTTTTTTATACATTTGAAAGTAAGGTGGAAAGTGAGGAAGACTGCATGGAGGTGGAAGAAAGTAAGGCAGAGCTTGGATTACAGGATAGTTATCAAGTTTATGTGCTCTCTTGAGAGTGTTTATGGCTTATTTCAAAGGTGTGTTAACACACTTTGAAAAATATAAATTATTTCGTCATGATCTTTTAGAGCATTTAAGTTCTCAAAAATGATCACTATGTGTGCCTTTCTGTTTCCGGCTATACTTTTGCTTCTGTCTTCCCTAGGAAACTGTCAACCTGCACTCTGAAACTATTCTCTGAAAATATGAGGCATCATCAAATCATCTGTTTACATTATCATATAAGGCCAGAAAGACACTGTTGTATAGTGGCATTTAGTCAAGCAATTACATTAAAGAAAGAATAGCTGTCAAAGGATAATATGGATGATGGCTGGCATTTTTAAACCTCCAGTCAAACTAAACCACTAGTTCTAGTTCTATAAATCTTCTCCCGTAGCTCCCTGCACAGGCGTCTTCCCTCTATGATGTATAACTTCCTTGTCCTTCTGGTATCGACCTCACATTGCCACTAGAATGGTGGCTAACAACAAAGGAGTGGGAGAAGTGCCTCTCCGCTGTGCTCCTGGAGTATCCTGCCTTTAGACCCGTCATAGCACAGGCCATACTGTGTGGAAGTCACTGTTTACCATTTCCCAGGTGAGAGGATAAGATTGTTGAGAGGGCTGTGTCTTGTTCATCACGCCACTTCCTAGCTGTAAAAGCTTCAGCCTCCCCATACCTGTGAGGGGGGTGTTCTCTGTCTTTCCTGCTAGGCTGTAAGCTCTGGGTGGGTTGAACAGTATTTGACATTTCTTGAATCAGAAAGCATAGATTTGGTGAAATATTATGGAAACATTACAATTTTTCTATTTGATGTAGTAACATGGGATAAATCTTGATGAACTAAGAGGGAGTAGGCGCTCCACAATTACTTTTATACTGTTACAATTAAATAGTTATTATGTGTATACATGATTACAGACTGGAAGTGGATAGGCAAAAATGTAAATAATTGTTATAATCATGCAGTTATAAGTGAATATTTCTTTTAAACATTTGTTCAGTCATGTTATCTTTTTAGAAGACTTTATTTTTAGAGAGATGAAGGGAGGAAGGAAGAGAGGGAGAGAGACGTCAATCAGTTGCCTCTCACATCCCCCCCACTGGGGACCTGGCCTGCAACCCAGGCATGCACCCTGACCTGGAATTGAACTGGCAACCTTTCAGTTCACTGGCTAGTGCTCACTCAGTCCACTGAGCCATACCAGCCGGGGCTCAATCATGTTATTAAAAAGGAAATAGCTTTCTGTGTTACCCTGAGAGGGGCCCATACTGTGTTGTCCTCAGTTCCCATATAATTGAAAGGGAAATTTCACACGTCCAGAGACCTTGATGTCCTGCAAATGAAGGAGGATGTCCTCAAATTCTCTGCAGCAGAAGCCCACTTAGGTGCTACCAACCTTGACTTCTGAATGGAACAGGACATCAACAAAGGGAAAAGTGACGGCATCTACATCATCTGTCTGAAGGGAATCTGGAAGAAGCTTCTGCTGGCAGCTGGTGCCGTTGTTGCCATCGAAAACCCTGCTGATGTCAGTGTTGTACCGTCCAGGAATACTGGCCAGCCAGCAGAGCTGGTTTGCTGCTGCCACTGGAGCCACTCCTATTTCTGGATGCTTCACCTCTGTAACCTTCACTAACCAGATCTAGGCAGCCTTCTGGGAACAGAGATGACTGGTGGTTACTGATCCCAGGGCTGACCAGCAGCTTCTCACAGAGACCTCTTATGTTAACCTGCCTACTGTTCATCTGTGTATCAGACTCCCCTCTGCCCTACGTGTTCATTGCCAGCCCTGGCAACAACAAGAGGGCTCACTCAGTAGGTCTGATGTGGTGGATGCTGGCCAGGGAAGTACTGTGCATTCATGGCACCATCTCCCATGAATACCCATGGAAGGTCATGGCCAATCTTTACTTCTTCTTTTTAAAAAGATTTTATTTATTTATTTTTAGAGGGAAAGGGAGAGAGATAGGGAGAGAAACATCTAGCAGTTGCCTGTCCCATGCACCCTGGCTGGGGACCCAACCCACAACCCAGGCATGTGCTCTGACCAGGAATCTGACCGGTGACCTTTCGTTTTTCAGGACAATGCCCAACCAACTGAGCCACACCGGTCAGGGCCAATCTTTACTTCTACAGAGAAGCTGAAGAGATTGAAAAGGAAAAGGAGGAATTTCAGGGCGCATGGACTACTCCGGCTTCTGAGTTCACCGCAGCTTAACCTAAGGTTGCAGACTGGTCTGAGGGTGTGCAGGGGCCCCCTATGCCTAATCAGCGGTTTCCTACTGAAAGCTGGAGTGCTGCGCCTGCCACTGAAGACTAGTCTGCAGTCCCCACTGCTCAGGCCACTGAATGGGTAGGAAGAGCCACTGAGTGGTCCTAAGCTGTTCTTCCACAAACTCTTAGACTGGAAGTAAGGTTGACAGAAAAGAAACAGTTTCAAAAACAAACCCAGACCTCTTTTTTTTTAAAGAATGGGCCTGTCCTGTAACGCACAATCAAGTTCCTCCACTGCTCCTCTCTCCCCAGCACAAGTTAGCGTTGGGCTCAGCAGGCCACTGTCCACAGGTTGGGCCTGCGCAACGTTCTCTGGCGTCCCGAACAGCCACTCCCTGGGCTCTCTCTGTCCCTCCGCCCCACTTCCTCCCTCCAGGCCCCGCCCCTGTCCCGTGCGCCTGCGCACGTGCGAACACGTGGCTGCCGCGGAGCCAGAGCAGCAATGGCGGCGGGTGGCGGCGGAGTTGCCGACCCCCTGTCTCCTGCGGGGCTCCCTTGCGCCTTCTCCCCGCAGAGTCAGGCCTTCTTTGCTTTGGCGTCTGCCGACGGTCACCTGCGAGTGTGGGAGACAGCCAACAACCGGTTGCACCAAGAATACGTGCCTTCCGCGCACCTCAGCGGTACCTGCACCTGCCTGGCCTGGGCGCCAGCGCGGTTACAGGCCAAGGTAAAGCGAGCGGGACGGCGGGAGGTGGGTTCCCGCGGGGGCTCGGGCTCTGTACCCCGAGGACCGACGGTGCCAGCCCCTGCAACCCGCGTGGCCATCGGAGGCCCGCGGCGAGGAGACACTGAGTGTGGCAGCGCGTAGTGGGCCCACGCCGCCAGTTCTCTGCGCAGCCTGTCCAGACGCAGTGACTGAATGCTCGGCCCGATCCGACGGGCAGTGGACCGGAGCCCTGCCAGGGGGCTCTGTGTGGTTTTCGCTCCTCTTCCCGCTGTCGCCGGGGCCGCCATGTTCGCCGAGGCCCCGGCGGCCCCCCCATCTCCGGGGGCTGCCGGGCCTCGCTCAGCGGAATGCGATCTTTTGAGCCCTGGCGTTTGACAGAGGTCCGCCTCGGGGCTGCACTACAGACACGCTCACAGTCCTCTCATCGGATTTGCTTTGGGTGGTTGGAATCAACAAGTCTATTTCTTGCTTCCTTGGACCACCACCCTTGGGTGCCGGCTCACCACGTGTTGTCTGTCTTTCACGTCCAAGAGGCTTTCACTCTCGACTCTCTCAGGCTCATTTCCAGTCTCAACCGTTTGAACAGTCTTGCTTTTTTATTTTTAACCTCGGCTCGACTTTCCTTTATAAACCCATTTCCCCCAAGTCTGAAGTTTGCGTTAGGACATGGAAGTACAGTGAAGTAGTTTAACTTAAATAGGAGTCCAGGTGAAGTTTGTCTTAGATGGGACACTGCCGACTTTGGGAAGGCTTTTCACTGTTGGGGAGCCATCGCAGGTAAGATGCCATTCCCTGTCGACTCACTCGACTACATCTGTTCTAACATACACGCACGTGGGAACTGCAGTTAAGTGTGCTGCCTAGGTTTGAATCCAGGCCTGGCTTCCTAGTAGTAATTTTGCCTCTAGCTTCCCATTTGTAAAATGGGGATAATAGTGCCCACATCCTAGAGTGGTTGTGAAGATTAACATTTAATAATGCATAAAGCATTTAGAATAGTTCTTGATGTGTATCAACTGCTTCAGGTTTTTGTTATTATTAGTGTCTCACATCTGTATGGTTGGTTAGTCCTGCAAGATAAGGACTAACTTTCTGCTTTGTTTGGGAAAAAGAAACTGAGGCTCTAGGAAACTAAGTAACTTGCAAAAAGCCAAAAACTGAACCTGGACTAGACCTCTGGTATTTAGAGCTCAGTTCTCCATTATCTGCAACAAATAGTTAATATTAGGCTGGCAAAAATTTTTTGCCCACTCTGGTTTTCTGTTGACTTACAATCGCATTGTATGCCACAGGAATAAAACTTCTGTCTAGTCTTAAATGTCCTGTTAAAAGTTAGAGTTTTGGATTAAATATAACACTGATACAATAGAAAATAACCTGGATTCGGTTAAACAGCCATGATTCAATTCAAAGTTGGTTTTGTAACACTGAGCAAGTCACTTTAATTTTGGGGGCCTTACTGAAAAATGAGTTGGGTTACATTAAAAAAATTTTGTAGGTTTTCGATTCTTTTGCCTGTATTCTCTCATTTTAGCCACACAACTCTGTGAAATGCCCTGAAATTATTACATTTGTAAAAACAGAATCAGAACGAAGAAAGTTTAAGTGACTTCACCAAAACCTTCAGGAATGATGAAGTGGTGCTTGTGCCGGTGCTGTGACAGGTGTCGCGTGGCCTGGCATGTAGTGAGTGCTCAGTAAATGTTATTCGTTATTGATAAATCAACAAGTGTTCCCTGTGGGCTCATTTGTCATTTACTGCTACATTCCTTAGTGTAAATCAGTTTGTAAGAGTATCTCTCTGTTCTAGTAATTGGCAATTCACCACCCAAGGACAGAGTTTAGTGACCTTATCAGTGGAGAAAAAATGAGTTGGCGCTGTTTTTCTTAAACTGGAGTTAAAGCAGTTCATAGATGTTTAGCAAAATTAGACTGCTGCGTCTTGTTGTTAGTACAGAATGGTTATAATACTTAGCGTTTATGCCACAGTAGTTTGTAGAGGGTTTTCACATATACTGTATAGCTGAGCATTTCCATTTGGTAGACGGAGCCTGGGTGAAGAGGACCACTAATGGTGGACAAGAAAAGTACAGGGAGGCAGATTGATGGACTACGGCTGGATGCTGTTGTTTGAGTTCCTTGGGTTTAGGTGGGTAAACTGAGGCTGAGGTGTTCTGTGGTAGGCCAAAGCCCCAAGGTAAGTAAGTGGCGGACTCTAGCAGCTGACTCTGCTATTTTCATTCCCACCCCTAAATCTCTCAGACTTTTCTCCCTTTTTCTTTCCTAAGTACTGTAGAGCCCTGAAGAAACAGACCTCCTCTGCTATTGGCTACCAAAGTACTGTGTGTGAGCTGCTTTGCTGTCACTGCAAAGCACGCCCTTTGCACAGTGGCTTTTCAGACCTTGGGCAGGGCAAGCACAGTAGCGTTAAGGATGCTTCTACGGAAAGTCTGAGCGGAGGACCTGCGCTCCTGTCCGTTAGAGAGGTAGCACAGTCCAGTTGTATTCTTGGCTAATGCTCTGTCTCCGGTATTTAAACTTCAGAAGGTAAAGTTTGCAGATGAGAGCCCAGAGGCAGAAGTAGATGTTCTGGGGTATTAGAATTGTTTTTGACATAAATACATGTAGTTATATATGAAATGCACACATTTTGTTCATTGTTATCCATGGAACATATGCCAGAGTAAATGACTAATGCCAAGAAATGGCATAGGAGACTAATTGCAGAATGAAGTTTGAAACTTTAGCATTATTTTCAGCATCTAGAGGTTGTTATATTTCAAAAGTAGGTTTTGATTTATTGGTGGATTATGAAACATTTAGTGGGTTGTGACGGCATAAAACACTATCAGTATGTTTTGCATGTTAAATGGTTTTTTGCTGAAACTTCTCTACATATGTTCTTATGAGTATGTACTCTCTTTGCAAACACTTTTCTAACTGCGGGATCTCAGTCTCAAAGTCACTGATTGATTGATCACATTCAGACTTCTCATTACCTGGATGTGCTTTTTTCTCTCTGTCTCCGTCACGTCTGTACTGTGCCTTGCTTTTTATCAATTATGCACATAAGCCACTCGGCCTTGGTGCTGTCTTCCGGATCAAATGCTGGTAAACTTTCTTCAGACTGGTATTGATTGGTACTTACTGCTTAGCTCAGCTGTACCTGCATATCGAGAAAGATGAGTCTAAAATCATCTTGTTTTGGTCTTCGCTCCTGGTACCTTCAGGAACTCAGATTTTCCGATCACAAGTAGATACATGAACTAAATTCTTAGCCTTCCTTTTCCATTACTTTATGTAATTACATGTACAATTTATGTACGTATCACATTGTGCTAGGCATCTTAGAGGAAACAAAATATGCCTAAAATATCAGCAATAGACAACAAATACAATTCAGATTTATTAAACCAAATGAAAATTGAGGTGAGTAGGAAAAGGCCCTTCCAAGCACCATGAAAAGCAAAGGCAAAGTGGGGACGTTTATTTGACTGGAGAGTGCAATGTCAGGCCGGGCAAGATGGATTGGAGGCAGACTGTGGATGCTTTTCAATGCTAGAGAGTTAATGTTGATTTGCTTTTCTCTGGGGGGTCATTGAAGTTTTTGATCACAGGAAGAATGGGTTCAGATAGAAAATGCCAACAAAGGTCTGTCATAATCTGTAGTCATCCATACCACTTAACTGTTGGTTTCAGAAATGCTTAGCAATGGGGTAATAATTAAAATATTAGGAGTTCACTAAAATGCACGTTGGTTATTTAAACTGCTTACCTGGTTGCTGTGTTACGTGCTTGGACATGTCCATCCTGCTGAATGGGAAGTTGTTATTAAAGAGATCAAATCTGAGAAAACACGCATGCGTCAGTAGTTCTTTGAGATTAATTAATTGGATTATTCTTTAGGTTTAAATCAGTGACCCTCAAAATTGGGCATAAATTCTGTAGATACTCCTCCCACTTGTTTACTCTGCTTGCTTTCCCCCAAAATACAGAGATTTTGCTGGTAGGGGAACCAGGGCTTTGAAAATGTTAATTTTTAATTTCTAAAATTTCTTTGCTTTGAAATGCAAATTCAGATGTGCAGAAAAACATGCTTTACATATTTGAACACATATTCACATATTGTGTCTCACACGTTAGAAACCTCAGTGCAGATCATTATAATTTGATTTGGGGAAAACCAAAACCAGAAGAAATAATTTCTAGAATCTTTCAGAGTTTCCTGTTGAGGTAGAAATAGGTTGGTATACTTTCCCCCGTTGTCCCCCTGTTGTCTAAAATAGGTGTTTGTATTTAAAACCTTAATGCAGAAAACACATTTGTTTTCTGGGATCATGTAGAGGCTTCATTTAACTGGAGCTGGGATCTGGGACAAGGCTTGTGCTAAAGTTTTAATGCTTCAAGTAAATTAAATGTTACTGTTGAGATTATCAGATTGTTTTATGCTTTGGCTTTTGATTGTAACTTCTCTTTTGAGTTTATGAATGTAGATACATTTTTCAGGACTTGCAAAGTGTGCATTTTTTCCCCGTATGTAGGATGTTACCCTATTTTTACTTAAACCTTTTTTATTTTTGTTGTCGAGTAGGCCCAGTGAATCAAAATTTTCAAATGTACCATCTCCATAAGATAACTTAAAAAAAAAAAAGGAAAATGCTTTACTCTACTCCTTGATACTCTTTAGGTACTGGTAACATAGTTTTCATTGGTGGGGTTTGGGTTGAGCAGATTTTTATGTATCCCGGACCTCTCTCTTGTGGTGTAGAGCAAAGATCTTGCACTCCTGAGAAAATGTTGCTTTTCCTATAGTATTGATCTATTTCACACTAAATGAACAGATTTCTTGGCGCTTCTTGATGCTAAATATAGGCTGGGAAGCTTTAATTAAAAAAAATTATAAACATGGAAGAGAAGTTCTGAAATAATTTTTCAGACTCATAAACTGATGTAGTACTCTGAAGTTAGGATCAGTGTCTTTTTGATGGACAGACAAGAGCTGTTACTATCATTTTTGAAACGAATCACAATCGTGCAACACTTGACAGTAGATGTAAACTTGTGCCTCTTCAGTCATTGGACTCCCCGAGACAACATGGGACTTTGAGATGAACCTTCATCAGACACCAGAGCAACTTCTGTAGTGCGTGCTCTGCTCTGCTCCATAGTTAGAGCTATTTTTTTTTACTCAAGTTGAAGTAAGTGCATTTTATAAATACATAAACATTTGAGTCCCTTTTCCGGAAAGCAAAGGGAGAGTGAAAGAAAAGATGGGGGAGCAAGGGGAAGTGGCTGGCTGTTGGACACGGGCCGGCACCGCTTTGCTCCGGAGGGAGCATTGCGCCTGTCAGAGTACCAAGAGCCCGCGACTTGTCCTGTTTGACGCCTTCCGTACACAGCGGTGGGGGATGGGGGGCGAGAATTATGAGCTCTTCTATTGGAGTGGGCTTTTTTCCCCTAAGTAGTAAGAAAGAGGGAATCCTACCTCCACTTTTTTTTTTTTTTTAAGGAAGTACCCCTTAGTAGCAATCACATTTCATTTGTGGGCTGTTAGGCATTTGCATTTATGAATTAGTGATGTTTCAGTGTTTGAAATACAAAATAAACTTGTTTTTTTCTTTTATTTTTAGGAAAGTCCCCAGAGGAAAAAAAGGAAATCAGAACCTGTAGAAACGAATAATCAGATTGACTTGTTGGCCCTTGGTACAGCAGTTGGTAGTGTTTTATTATACAGTACAGTAAAAGGGGAATTACACAGTAAATTAATAGTAAGTATGTGTGTTTTATGAAAAAGAGATGTGTCGGGGAAACTGGTATATTAGAGATTTATTAAATAAAAATAAAACTGTTTAGGATATGCTATAGGGTCTGTATTATGGGGGCATTTTTCTGCCCCTTTGACATTTAAAATTCTGAACAGTAATATTGATAATAGCTGTGATAGGTAACAGTTCCTATTATAGGTCAGAATGTGAAACATTGTTGACTGGATTGAGAATAAAGGGTGAAAAGAATTCCCAGTATCACAACTAACTGCAGGAAGAAGCCCACCAGCTCTCGGGCTGGAGAACGAAGGAGGTGGCTGGGGTCACTGCTGAGAGTAAGAGGAGCTGGCGTTGCACTCGGCGCTGCTGTCCCTTGAGCAGGAGCTGGTCCTGGGGGCCTGGGGTCCAGAACTGAGGAGGGGACTGCTGGCGTCTCTGAAGGGAGGCGGGGAAACTGGTTCTCCAGGTGCTGGGAACACTGCATTCCGTTGCTGCTAGAAAGAAGGCCGCTGCTGGAGTGAAGAAGCAGTGGGGTGATGCAGGAAGGAGGACAGGAAGGAAGAAGTCCCTTGTTCCCCCTCCAGCCTTGTCTCCCTCTAGCACCCCGTTATTGGTGGAGCCTGCTGGCCATCCAGCTGGCAAAGCAGCGGTGTGGTTTGCAGAATCCCCGCGCCAGCGTTGCAGAGCACGGAAGGGAGGGTTTGGCTCTGCCAGGCAGTAACCGACACAGTTTGCTTCAGATAGTACCTATTGTAGTATACGTAGGTGCTCACGACTTCTGTCTGTGTGTTGGAATGTGTTCTGTAGATAGGAGTAAAACAATGTTTTAAGTAACATCTACCTATAGATATTTTGGAACTACATAATATTGAAAAGGGAAAACAGTTTATACCTAAATCTATCACCGAAAGATCCCCTGTTTAATAGATTGTATATTTCTTTGCTTTATGCATATATTAAAAAGTACATTTGGGTTCTGTCTCTATTTTGAAATATCCTGATATTTCCCATTACATTACAACATAAACAGTTTTCATATTTGTCAAGAACTAGTTATAAACATTTTAAGTGACTGGCTAAAATACCATTACGTTGGATAGTCCCTTGGTGATTTAATTACTACTGACCATTTAGGTGGTTTCCGATTTTTATTTGTTTATACATTTTTTTTCTTACATGATTCCTGCAATTAATGAGTCAAAAGGTTTTGAGTGTTACGGTGTTTCATACATAGCATACAAATACTTTCTAAAGAGTTTTCCTAATTTGTACTTAATCAGCAATGGAAGGATGGTATCTGTACTTCAGTAGTATTGATGCCACCATCGAATATTCTCATTAAAGCAGCAATAACACTAACCAAAAAATAGCTAATTTGGTGGAATTTTTTATCTTGATTTTGAGTCTTGTTGCCTCTGAGTGAGTGACCATCTTGCTATGCTGAGAATGTTTAAAATGTCTTTAATACGAAGTGATTTCTAACACAAGGAAACATTTAGTGTTTACCTGAACAAGCAGATTTCTTCATTGAGAGATATTTTTGGCACTTAAAAAAAAAAAAAAAAAGATTTTTGCCATGGCTGGTGTGGCTCAGTGGATTGAGCGTCGGCCAGAAAGGTCGCTGATTCAATTCCTACTCAGGGCACATGCCTGGGTTGCAGGCCAGGTCCCCAGTTGGGGTAAGTGAGGCAACCGATAGATGTTCACACATCAATATTTCTCTCCGTCTCTTCCTCCCTCCCTTTTCTTCTCTCTAAAAATTGAAAATCTTAAAGAGAAAAAAAAAAAGATTTTCAATTATACTTTTGACTGGACATTATTTTTATCTTAAATATTGACTTTAAACTCTTTAGGATTTGACTTTACTAGTTCATTCAAAAAGTCACAAACTTTTCGCCACCGAAGATGAAGTATTTATCATGCGTTATGCTGGTATTCCTGTCAAAAGCAAGTAGCATTTAGGAGTAGTGTCCTCTGGCTTAGCATGTAGAAGTATGTTTTTCCAGCAGAGGAGGGGAAGGTAACATTTTGATGGTAGAAATGGATAGATGTAGGTTTTTCCTTTATTTTAATTAGGTTAAAGCCTAACATTACAGTTAACTGTTCGGTGATAATTCCAGTGTACATATTATATTATATTGGATGAGTTTTTTTTTTTTAATATATATATACATATTTTAAATTTATAGAATGGTGGACATGACAACAAAGTCAATTGCATACAGTGGCATCAAGACAATGGCTGCTTGTATAGTTGTTCAGATGACAAACATATTGTGGAGTGGAATACACAGACGTGCAGAGTAAAGTGGTGAGTAGTGTTGATGGTTCTGTGGTGGTGGAGGGGTGACTGGAAATGCGTTAGAATTTGACAGATCAGTTGGCAGGAGTGGGGAATGTTGACACTAACTCTAGGCTATGTGGACTGTTTTCTAGGCACTTTTAAATCTTGTGAGTATTTAGCACATTAAAGGTAAATACTGGCACAAAAAGTAACTGCACAAGTGTTGTCGTAAGGTAGCATGTGATTACTGGTCACCTGAGCAGGGCAGTGTCGAAGGCCTGGTGGAAGAGAAGGGATTTCTGTTGGGCCTTCCCGATAGGTAAGATTTGGATAGAAGAAGGTGGGGAAAGGAAGGTGGGGGATGGCAAAGGCTAGGAGGAAGGGAAGTGAAAGATTTACTTAGATCTAATTAGCGTAGATGTACTAGGGGATTTTAAATCTTGTCCTGGTACAGGGGTCCACTAGGAGGTTATGATGGTGCAGGATATGGGGCAGGGATCTTACGAGTCTGGTAACCTTGAGTGTCATAGGTAGAAACCACACACACCTATCTGGTAAGCAGGGGAGAGCCAGTCAAGGGCAGTGTCTTAGAAATACAGTAACCCAAATAATGCTTTGGGAAAAAGTAATGTCAGCGATATCTAGAATGTATGGGAAAGAGCTAGTTCAAAAGACTGACTGTTCATTTGCTTAGTTTTGTACATACCTACCATTTCCGTCTCCCTCCTGTAGCAGCGCAGTTCTTAGTTATTTTTAGACACATTGGTTTTACTGTTTCTTGGAGGCTTTCCTCCAGTTACATTTATTTCTTGGAGGACTTCTGCCTTCTTTCAGGGTTTGCCGAACAAGCAGTTGTCCTGGGATTTCCTTTCTCCATCATCTTGAAAGTTCTTCTGTCAGATGTATACTCTCTTTCTTAAATTCCATTTTTCATTCTTGGTTTGCTCCTTTTGGCGAAGCATACAGATTGGTAGCTTCCTGCGTAAGGGTGCATGGATTGTAAATTTATTGAGATTTTACTTGTCCACTAGAGTCTATTCGAGTCTCACAGTTGATTTCATAATTTGAGGGTATATAATTTTAGGTTGGAAGTAATGTTTCCCTCAGATTTTGAAGTATGTGTTCATTGGTTTTATAGGTGTCAGTGTTGGTTGTCCTTAGTGCTCTAAAATATCCTGAGGTTTTTTCTTTAATCATTGAATTTCACAGGGACCGTTTATCATGGAAATTGATGTTCTTCATTTTTCTTGTACTATGTTCATCCTCTCTGCTGTTTAAAATGTTTCTCTAGTACTCACTGTTTAGATCAGGGGTCCCCAACCCCTCGGCCATGGGCTGTTAGCAGTCCGTGGAAAAATTGTCTTCCACAAAACTGGTCCCTGGTGCCAGAAAGGTTGGGGACCTCTGGTTTAGATGTTGCATTTCCTCTTGAGAACCTCCCCGTCAGGGAGACTTTACCTTAGTAGTAGATTAGTTATCTGACACAAGCTTTTAGGAAACGCAGTTGGGTATAGAACCTTATATAGTTTTGCCATGTTTTTGCTCTGAATAAAGTTTTCTCCCTATTCACATATTTTTGTTTCTCTTCTCAATGTAGCAAATGGAAAGGTGACAATAGCAGCGTCAGTTCCCTGTGTATCAGCCCAGATGGGAAGATGCTGCTTTCAGCTGGTCGAACAATCAAACTATGGGTTTTGGAGACCAAAGAAGTCTACAGAGTGAGTGAATCATATTAGTTGTAAGTGTAATGGGCATCTAGAGTAAGCATGGAGAAATATAGGGGTCTGAGCCATTGAGTATTGTTTCAGGAGCACAGATTGTTTATTTTCAAGCATATTGAAGAGTAGAGTTAATAGATAAAAGCCTCCAAATCTGGTTTGTTGGTGTTCAGTATTAAGTAGGTTTTACGTGTCCGCTTCATGCATTGGAGAAATGAGCAGAACAAATATGTGGGACTGGAATGGAACGTCCTTTACTCTCCTATGCAGTGATGCTAGTGATGTTGGTTTCTAGCTTGCATCCAGCATTTGGTCCACTTACAGTGTTTAACTGGAGATTTAGTATTAGATTTGAGTGCGCTCAGGGGTTACTGAATTTTTGGTGCTGTGATGATGCCTTAAAATTGTGGTTTCGACTCACTGAGAGTAAAATGAAGACCTACAATTCCTTGGCTGTGTCTGAGCACCCTATCACCCTTTAAAAATGGTTAGAATTAAAGTAAATCTTTAACTCAAAAATGGAAGAAAGATTGTGGGTTACAGTCATTTAAAAAGAAAATTTTAATTTTCATTATTTTCAGTTGGAGTTTTAAGAAGCAAGAAGAATATACCACAAATAACCCTGGTTGTTTAGGATTTGTTACCTTTAGTCTGGAGCTCTGGTTTCAGATTTACAAAATGTATCTTACGATACATGTGGACTCTTAACTTTTTTTACCGTTTTGTATCCATCCTCTCCTAAATGTGATGTAACTTTTTTTTAGCACTTCACAGGGCACGCGACGCCGGTGTCATCACTTATGTTCACTACTGTCAGACCTCCTAAGGAGAGCCAGCCTTCTGACGGGATTACAGGTCTTTATTTTTTATCTGGAGCAGTACATGACCGGTTACTTAATGTCTGGTACGTAATCTTTTGGTCTTGAAAGACTCTGTCACAGCTTATATGGTTAATGTAAATGATGAGTATGAAACTTGCTTTATTGTATTTGATATTAGATTTATCTTGACTTCTGATGAAGAATTGAGCCTGCCTTAAACAGATCTGTATCAGAAAAATTTAAGAGCATTGCATAATAGAACCACCTCCACACTTGTTTAGAGGTGTAATGGGCTGAATATTTTTATGACTGGGCAATTTAAAAGTAAAAAATTTTCTGGAAAACCTTTGATTTTATTGAAATAGATGATTTTGGGTTAGTACAGTAATGTCTATTTACTGATGGCTTAGTGTGGATGTTAAATTCCTTGGTTGTGTTTTTTTTTTTTTTTTTTTAATTTATTTATTTTTAGAGAGAGGAGAAGGGAGGGAGAAAGAGAGGGAGAAGTAGCAATGTATGGTTGCCTCTCACATGGCCCTTACTTGGGACGTGGCCTGCAACCCAGGCATGTGCCCCAACTGGGAATCGAACCGGGACCCTCTGGTTCCCAGCTCGCGCTCAATCCACTGAGCTACACCAGCCAGGGCTTGGTTGTGTTTTTGAAACTACTTTTAAGAGTAAAAATTGCCCTGGGTAATGTGGCTCAGTGGATTGAGTGCTGGTCTGAGAACTAAAGGGTCGCTGGTTCAGTTCCCGGTTACCGCACATGCCTGGGTTGCGAGCCACGTCCCCAGTTCGGGTGTGTGAGAGGCATCCGATCCATGTTTCTCTCCTTCTCTTTCTTCCTCCCTTCCCCTCTCTAAAAATAAGTAAATAAAATCTTTAAAAGTAAAAATTAATTTTGTATTAAAGAATAATCAAAAAGTGTTTTTAAATTTAAGAATTATAAAAAATTTATTGGATTTTATGACATCTGATGGTGAAGTTAACTTTTTTTAAACCTGCTGTTTATGGGCAAAAATAAGTAGAGATTTAAAAAGTAAAAGTAGCCCTGTCTGGTGTAGCTCAGTGGATTGAGCGCGGGCTGGGAACCAGAAAGTCCTGGTTCGATTCCCGGTCAGGGCACATGCCTGGGTTGCGGGCCAGGTCCCCTGTGAGGGCCATGTGAGAGGCAACCATACATTGCTGTTTCTCTCCCTCTCTTTCTCCCTCCCTTCTCCTCTTTCTAAAAATAAATAAATAAAAATCTTTAAAAAGACTAGTCTTTTAAAAAAATAAATAAAAAGTAAAAGTAGTCTCTCATCCTAGTAATCAATTGAGCATTTTCTTGACTATATAAAATTACTATGAATTTATACCAGATAATACTCAGCTGTAAGCGGACTCATCAAAATATGTATTCCTTAAAGTGGTTGTGTGGGGAGAGGTTCACGGGGTCACTGTTGACCTTCGAGCCACGGCTGAGCTGTAGTTCCTAATTATGTCTCTTCAGTCAGATTCCATTGGTTTTCCTTTCTGTGTCTTGATATTTGAGGAATGTCTGTTGGGATGATTTCTTTTAGTTCTAGAGGGTTTAACACTTAACGAGAAATTATTAATGCTAAGAAGCTAAAATCTGCCGCCAAAGTCTTCCGACATTACTAAAGTGCTTCAGTCTTGAATGCTTTACCTCTTGGGCTCCCTGGACCTAGGGGTCTCTGGCTACAAAGTTTCTTCTGTAAAAGAAAAAGTGATTTCTGTTGTTTTAAGGTCCTGGTGGCTTCCTAGTAACAGAGGAATAAACTTCAAAGACAAACCCAGAATGAAAGGCTGTCCAGTAAGGCTGTTTCTGAGAACTTTGTGTTTTGATAGACGAGCAAGCCTAAGGTTCCCTGAAAATTACCATTGAAAGACTCATTTTTGTAAGGAAATAACATTTGAAGGCTTTTTGCTACTGAGTGAAGATTTAAAATAACAACTTTTTGTGTTACTATAAGAAGACAGTACTGTCTCCTATTGATGGGCTAAGACAGCAGTTTCTTCTGTATGCAGTGGTCTGGTGGCAGTGATTTTGAATATGTACAGTATGGATGACCAGGTTAGAATGAGTCTTGTCTTGTTAAGAACTTACTGTGCATGGAATACTTAGAATTTGTCAAATCAACTCAATTTTTTTCTGGACAGAAATACTGAAGGAATATCTGGATATGTTCTTTGATTAAGTGTCTGTTTAAATATTTTGGCCTATTATTAGATCATTTTCTTATTGAGTTTTTGGTTTGTTTTGAGAGAGGGGAAGGGAAGGAGAGAGGGGGAGCCATTGATTCATTGCCTCCTTTGCATCCCCTGACTGGGAACCAAAGCAGCAACCCAGGCATGTGCCCTGACTGGGCATCGAATCCACAGCCTTTCAGTTTGCAGGACGGTGCTCCTGCCAGCTGAGTCAGGGCCTCCTACTGAGTTTTGAGAGTCCTGTGGGTATTCTGAATATAAATCCATTATTGGGCATATGCTTTGCAAATATTGCTCCAAGTCTGTGACTTATCTTTTTGAAGAGTCATTTTTAATTTTGATGAAGTTCAGATCATGTTTAGAAATCTTTGCTTAACCCAAGGTCACAAAGGTTTTCTCCTGGCAGTTTTGTTGTTTTTGGTCTGACATTTGGTTCTGTGATCTGTTTTGAGTTGATATGTGTATATGGTGTGAGGACTGGATTGATGTTCATGTTTTTGTATTATGGATATCCAGTGGTCCCAGTATCACTTGTTGAAAAAATTGTCTCCATTGAGTTAGTTTTGCATATACACACCTGTATAAACAAATACCGGTAATTTTTATTCACTGTGATTATGTTGTATAAAGTTCTTGAGCTCTGATTTAGTACTGAACTATTTATTATACCTTGGGGAGATACAGGTTTAAGTTTCTACAAAGCCTCTCTGGTTACATCATTTTTGTCATCTAATCAATATATAATCTTGTTTTATGTGTCTTTCTGTTTAAAGATACCTAATTTTGCACACATACAGAGAGGCATTTCTCACTGTGCTTTGCCTTATTGCGCTTCGCAAATGCTGCGTTCGATCACAGCTCACTGTGTTGTAGTACTTGGTTACTGGGTGCTCTGGACTGAACACACGGGGCCTCTGAGATATGCCTGTAGTGGTGGCTCATGTCAGAACAGAGCTCAACAGAGACATTTTCTCCATAACACATACCACCGCCTTTTTATTCTTAGAACATTAGGCAATACTTTAGTACTATCCTTGGGCCATTATAAACAGTAAAATCACCAACAAAAAGCACAAAAGCAAAATACAGACTACGGAAAGAATACTTAGGAGTATAAGAGCTGAAATAAAAAGGAAGAGCTTAGCCTTGTTTAGCCTTGTAACTCATTTTTTCCCTGCCTGTGTGCATACCTGTTACCCCGAAAGATCAACAGACGTTGATCTTGGGGTTTACAAATAAATTTTAGCATAGGTAAATTCTCAGATAAGGAATCAACAAATAATGAGGATCATTTGTTTGTGTGTGTCTGGATTCTTTTTTTCTCAGTGTTGCTATGATGTTAATTCTCAGATTAGCCTGTTGATGCAAACCTAGTCAAAATCCCAGCAGACTCTTGTGGAAATTGACAGCCTGATTTTAAAGTTGAATGGAAATGCAAAGGCATAGGTAGCCAAAAGGGATTTGAAAAAGAAGGGAAACGTTGGACAGCTCATATTGCCTGATTTCAAAACTTACCAAGCTACACAAATCAAGGCAGCGTGATATTGGCAACCATCAAGATAGACATACAGATGAATGGAAAAAATAGAGTGTTTCTCTTGTATAATCTGCCAGAAATGTATTCATGCTTTTCTTTTTTCCCATGCAGCCACGTTATAATGGTAGGGATACAAATATTTCCTTATTTTGATCTTTAGTCACCTTATTAGCTTTTAAATGATGGAACACTATTGGGAACCTAATGCTGCGACTCCTTTTAGGTGTTTGCTTTCTTTTTTAAAACCTGTTTTACTGTCTAATTACTGGTTCTGTTATCTAGGCAGGTCCGGTCAGAAAACAAAGAAAAGAATGCAGTGATGTCTTTCACAGTTACAGATGAACCTATCTATATTGACTTGACTTTGTCAGAAAACAAAGAAGAGGTAAATGGCTCAATTTCTGAGAATTTGGTTTTGGATTGCACTCATTTTTAAAATTGGGGTTTGATGATTTAATGATTTGAGAAATAGAGGAGGAAGAAGGAAGTGAAACAAAACTCTTCTTAGACTGTTTGAAGTGACCACCAGGTCACCGTGGTCAGCTCTCCCGAGGGGGGGACAGGGCACAGTGGCAGTTTCAGCAGTCTCGACCGCTCTTACCGCGGAGCCCACATTTCCTGTGGGCAGCCTGTGCACTTGGCGGTGACTCCCAGGCTGCATTCTCCTTGCCTGTATTATCTTCTTGGCCTAAAACTCTTGTTTATAAGCTTGACAAAAACTTGAATTGTTATTTGGAAGACAATAATTGTTTTTAAATGCAACAAGTGTCCATCCTTGCTGTTCTAACTTTTTCTCTGGTCATTTAAAGGAGTGGGAAGGAGGTTGAAGTTTCATAAGTATATTATATAAAAGTAATTTTCATTAGAGTAGATTTACCCATTAGAGTAATCAGTTACTTTTTTTTTTTAGCCTGTCAAGTTAGCTGTTGTTTGCAGAGATGGTCAAGTTCATCTTTTTGAACACATATTAAATGGGTAAGATTTTATTTATTTATTTTTAGAGAGGGGGAAGGGAAAGAGAAAGAGGGAGAGAATCATCAATGTGTGGTTGCCTCTTGTGTGCCCCCTACTGGGGACCTGACCCACACCCCAGGCATGGGTCCTGACTGGGAATCTGACCGTTGACCCTTTGGTTCACAGGCCCACACTCAGTCCACTGAGCCACACCAGCCAGGGCTGGGTAAGAACTCTTTTAAGTCAGAAATGTATTTTCCTTCCCTGACATGTCACTTTATATTCTCACGTCAATATTCTTTGCATTATATTTTCAGTTAGATTGTTTTGAAAGCATCCTTAATTCTTTATCCATATGACTGTATACATTGCCAGTAAGAACTTAATTTCTTGGTTCGTGGATTATTTCTTCATATTTGAGGTTAGGAGAATGGCTGTTTACGATGCACGTTTAGTAAATGTTGGTAGTTCTAATGATACATTTTAAAAGAAAATGGTTTAGTTGTAGAATTTTGCTTGTGAACTTTTGGTGAAGGCCTAATTTCTAACACAGATAGTGCTTCCCCTAGTCACACACGTGGAGCGGTGCAGCATGGCCGTGCCAGTGTTTTTGTGGACAGAGAGGATGTTGCTGGTGGGAAGTATAGTAGTCATAGGTCAGGGTCAGCAAAGTATGGGCTGGAGACCGAACCTAAAAGAGACCATACGTGTCCCCCAAAACTAAAATATTACCTATCTGATTCTTCATAGAGAGTTTGCCAACCTGTGCCATACACTATAAACATGGTCTGAGACTCAGTTAGGTGCATAATTATGTTAAATTCTAAAATAGTTCCAACTTTTTATTGTCAGTTGATAGATAGCCATTCCTTTTGCAATCCTAGTGTAGTAATTTATTTAAATGTAAACTATTTGTGAAAACAATATACACATATTTTCGCGCATTCAGGATGCATAGACAGTTGAAAACCCAAGTCTCCCTGTATTGACTCCCGCTCTCTGGTGGGAACTGTGAACAACACGATGCCTTTATTTACGTGGTCATGTGTGCGTGGGGTGTATGACTGAGGGCTGTGAAGTTGGTGGGCCATGGGAGGGTTTGGGCATTTCGCCTTAGGCAGTCGTAAGCCATTGATGGATTTTAAGCAGAGGATGGTTGGGGTTTGACCTACGTTTTAAGACATTAAGTTTTAAGCCATACTGTCTCATGTCTCCAGAGGCGTAAAGGCAAAAGCAGAGGCCAGAAATCCTGGAGAGAGATGGCGTCAGAGTCCGGGTACTAGGAGGGGTGAACTGGCACAATAAGATAGGTAGTGGGGTGCTTCCCGTTGAGATTATGGGGGGTGTGTATAGGATGTCTGTGACGTGAGCAGTGAGTGGCCGAGATACAGTGAGGGACACAGTTGTTGGAGGTGGAAGGCTAAGGGACCGAGAGCACAGGGTGTGAGAAGGATCATCGACCTGCACACTGGATATGGAAACCACCAAGAAAGGAATTTCTCAGAGGAATGTTGCAAAGAATGACAGCAAGCCACTAAAATTTTTTAAGAAATGTGGGGGAGTGTCCCAGAGGTCGCAGGATGATAGCAGGAGAGGGAGGTGGCTGGTATCTGGTGACAAGTTTCAAAGGTTTTGGAGATGAGGGAGGGAGAGAGACTGTCTTGGAGTGTTAAAAGCGCAAGAAGCCTGTTAAATCATGTCCTAGGCTCCCGGCACAGAGGGTGTCGGGGGCAAGCGGCTACAAGCCAGCGAGCCAGCGTGCAGCACAGTGAAGAGCGCTCTTAGACAAGACATGGAGGCTGTAATTTTGTCGATTATATTTTGCTGATAATTTTGCTCCTGGAGCTCTGTTGCTGAAGCCTTTTAGTGGTTGGGAGCAATTGGGCTCGACTCGGGTGTGTCCAGAGCCATTTGGGTCCGAAGCTCGGGGTGGCAAGAGAGCTCTTGGGAGTGCGGGGCCTCCTGCGGGGGTGGACGAAGTGGGAGAGAAGGGCGCGTGGGGGTGAAGGAAGATTCTGGTGGTGAGGTCTTGAGTGTTGGTGGGATGGGGACAGATGAAGTCCAGGAACACTATGGGGACCCTGGGGGGGCCCTGGTCACCCCTGATGGTAGTGTGAAGGCCAGAGGAGGGTCACATCTCATGCCAACTTCAAATAATTACTATTAGATGTTATTTTAAATATTCTAATTTAATTATTTATTATTTTTTTTACTTCTAGATACTGCAAAAAGCCTTTGACTTCAAACTGCACAATTCAGATATCAACACCTGGGAAAGGCAAGAAATCAACACCAAAACCCATCCCTGTTCTAGCAGCTGGTTTTTGTTCAGACAAAACGTCCTTGTTGCTTGTATATGGCAGTTGGTTTCAGCCCACCATTGAGCGAGTGGTACGTAGAGCCGCTTCGGAGTAAAGCGGTCTCGCCATGTCTGTGGGAAAGAATGATTTTTATGGAAAAGAATAAGCATTGATTTGCTTGTATGAAGTCACGTATTTTCCCTGAAGAACCCTTCACTGGGTGGTTTATTGTAATCCGTAAGAACTGTATATATACTTTTACTTAAACCAGCATATCCAAAATGTGTAAACGCTTAGTCAGTATAAAACATTATTTGAGATGTTTTATTCCCGCTTCTCTGTTAGGTGTACTGAGAACTGTCCCTGATGTATATTTTTCACTTACACGCACATCTGAGTCTGACTAGCCATGTTTTCAAGTGCTCGGCAGCCACTGTACCTAGTGGCTGCTGTTACCAGCACAGATACGGGTGGATTGTGCCCAGCTACCTGAAAGGTAAACCTTAATGAAAGAACCCTTAGTGATAACTTCACCCATTGAATTTTCTACGTGGAAATGAAATGGGTGGTACAATAACTTGTCTTTTTTTGATTACAATAGTTTCTTCAGAGACTTTGGGTGAGTTATTATGAGCATTCCAGTAGGTGATTTCTTGGGCTTGCATTTATAATGTATTGCTTCAGTAAGGCCCTCTTCAGAGAGACTTGCCCAAGAAAACTCTTGTTGAGTATATTTAAAAATACTTTTTAAAACCCGGTGTGGCTCAGTTGGTTGGATCTTCATCCCATACACCAAAGGTTGGGAGTTAAGGACGGGTCAAGTCCCAGTCAGGGCACTTACCTAGGTTGTGGGTTCGATCCCTGGTTGGGGTGCAAATGGGAAGCACCCCAACCAGTGTTTGTCTTTCAAATCAATAAACGTTAAAATTTTTAAAATATTAAAAATTAATATATGGATTTTTGGCTTGATAAAAAAGAGAAAATTGTTAGGTTGTAAATATAAGTCTTCTTTCCACGTGTGGACCCTGCTGAGCACCCTCTCCGTGTGCAGCCGTTTCCCGTGTTTCATGTCCTTCCAGACACGGATCGATTCTGTGGGCACAGAGAGTCACATGCAACCTTACGGTTTTATGGGACGTGCGGCCTGTGCTGCGTTTGACTTTCCGCTGTCTAGTACCCTGTCCGGAGAGCCACCTGCTTGCACTGTGCTCATCAGCAGTGCTGCCTTTGACGCGCCTGGGGAGAGGGTGGCAGCGGGGATTTGGGGCAGGGCCTTTCTGTTTTCAGCTCAGAGTAATTCTTCGCCAGGGTGATGAACTGGTTTTTTTAAGTCTGTCACATGCAGGAAATCTGGTGATCTTTTAAAACTGCGCCTGTGAAAAGCGGGAGCAGTCCATAACCGAGGGGAGCAGGCGTGCTCTCCGTCGGGGTCGCCTGAGGGCCCGCCGTTCTGTGTGGACGGGCGCCCTTCACACTTCCCTGTATTTTCATAAAAACGTACGAGTCGCGTTTTTTGTTCTTACTGCCAGTTGCTTTGTTTGACACAGTCTCCCCTCTCCTCCCTTTAAAATTTTCAGGCTTTAAATTCCAAAGACTCTCATATGTGTTTGGTAAGAGAGGTTTCCAACTGCTGGGCTCCCAGAGTGGAGACGGCCGTCACAAAGGTGAGTGCGTCACATGCAGGAGTGAGAGAAAGATTGGGGTGGATTGAACTGTTGTGTGACAATTATGTTTAGATTCTTTAGTCCCCTCTCAGTATTCATTTCTGTGCTCTTGGTTTGTTGAGTGAATAAGTGGATAGATGACCAGAAGTTGAAGACCTTGGATTTAATTCTTCCCGCCCCCCATGCACAGTCATTGAGTAACCATCAGTATTGAATTTATTAAAAAATTACCTTTTCAATCTCAGTACTTAAAGGAGCATAATTTGTTTGAGAGGAATGCTGTTTTTCCGGGTGGAGTAAGACCTAAAGCCATGGTGAGGCTGGAGTTCAGTATAATATGTAAGAGCATCATCATGAGGCCTTATTTTGAGTGTAAAGTGGCGTCTATCTGGCAGTTCAATGGGAGGAAAGCCACGACATGCCGTGATGACATCCACATGGTTTCGCTTCTGGCTGAGTTTCAGAGATGACACCTTTCTCTTGGCTGTCTGAGCATTTCTGGCAAAGATGAATGGCTGGCGGTGGTCACAGCTTTACACCTTAACATTTTCAAATCAGTGTGTTCCTGTGTAAACTGTAGGTTTTGCTTTTTTCTGGTTTTTATCCTTAGGTGGTTGTGAATGCTTTTAAAACTATGACCTTTCAGATTATAAGTTAAAAGCTTGTTTGTCAACATTCAGTTAAAATTTATCTTTAACTCATATCATGTTAAGTTATATTAAGTTTTCTATCTAGTAGAAACACGTTTTTAAAAGCTGTTGGTTTTCTTATTGGTGATCAAGGCATAATGTCCTGTCACACCCCTGCTGTTCCTGGTCCACAGGTGAGAACACCAGTGATGAATTCCGAAGCAAAAGTTCTGGTACCTGGGGTACCTGGCCATCACGCAGCCATCAAGCCCGTTCCGGCACAAACTAAGGAAATAGAGAGCAAGAGAAAATTAGGGGAAAATGAGGTAATACAATCGTCGGACCATTTCTGAGTTTGAAGTTGATGATTCCTTGGGAGCTGAAACCTCAGAAACTTCCTTAGGTTGCTGCTGTTGCCCTCTGTCACCCCAGCAGTGTAGGCCCTGAGATTCCAGACTGTGACCTTTGCAAGGCTCACTAAGTTAGTAAGTGGCTTGTTTACAAAACCACTGTTAATGGAGAAGGTGGCACTCTTATTAACTAAGGAAAGTGCTGTTTTGGTCAGTTGTTAGGTTGGCTGGATAACATGACGGAATAGCTTAAGCCGGGACCTGCTGTGATGATTTTCATTGGGTTTCGCATGTTGCTGAGCCCCAGTGATGCCTCTTCTCTTGGCTGTCTGAGCACTCCTGGCTGGGTTGGTCATGCCAGTTGGTGTTGAAAAGTTGGTCTGTGAAAGTGATCGTTAATAGAACTGCTTGAAGTGTTTATAAACCTCGTTTTTTCCCAACTCCCCAAGCGCTCCTCTGGTTACTGTTCTTGTCTGTGTGGAGTCCTCTTTCTTATCCTCCACTCACTGTGCCACTGTTGTCGAAGGAATCTGGCATTTTAAGTGGTTTATCATCAGAGAAAATTGTTATGTTTCTTTACCTGATTTAAATGGCTTTGTTGAATGGTGGATTTCTGTTCATAAAAACGGTTTCTCAAGAACTTGATATCTGTATTTAGAAAGTGTGCTGACTTTCTTTAACTGGTGGCTTAGATCCAGTCCTTTAGTTTCCTCCTGCCCTGTTCACGGTTCTGACATAACCCAAGCGGGAGGTGTCAGTCACCAGGGCCTTTGCTTTGGGTGGTCCGAGAACATTATACTTTGATTTAGCTAGACTTGGTTTTATAAGGGATCAGTTTTATACAGTTAAGTGTGTATAGCATCTTTCATCATGCTTATTTACACTTTATTTTAGATACTTATCAAGGAAACTTGGTTGTACTGTAGCATCTTATAGAAGATAAACCACCATCTGGAACTGAGTGATAAAGAGAAAACTAGGAAGACAATTTAAACATTGTTTTGGAAACATACCCATCTTTATGCTCTTTCAGTAGTGCGTGTTTCCTTTTGCAGGTCTCAGGTAGACAGCGAGGAATAGCTGTGAAACAGGTCTTTGCTTGTGTGTAGTGATTAGATACCAGGTCCTTGCCTTTTTTGAATTTTCATTATGAGTAACATTTTTAAATCATGGCTTCTTGGGCAGTTGTTTTTTCACTAGACCCTGGAAACTTGAATTGCAGACACTACCCTTGTGTCTTAGCATTGGCTTTCTGGTAAAGAGGTTCTCGGAGCAAGAAGGAGCGTACGTGTGTTTTTTAGGACTGAGGTGTGACTCAGTCAGTGATTTTTGACTCCTGAGACATAAGCACAAAGTGATTTGACCAAACTGCTTAGACCTTGTCTGGTTGACATTAACATGGCCTCTCTCTTCTGTAGGTTAGCATCGAAGAACGCCTGGGAGCACTGGACATAGAATCAAAAAAAGAAAAGGATGACCTGCCACAGACAAATAGCTTTCCAGTCCTTCTGGCACAGGGTTTAGAAAGTAATGATCTCGAAATGCTAAATGTAAGTATTATAGCAGTTTTTAAATGAATTAAGATGGCTACTTTTTCTTAGAAGTGATTGACATAGCACAGAGTGAATAGTTGTGTTACATAGCCATTTTGAAATTAATATTTTGTAAGTTTAGTCAAATATGTATCATTTGGTGGCTTTATACAGACAGTCACTAACCTACAAAGGGATTGTATGAAATTATTCTGAACCTGGAATGCATTTTCTCATAGAAATATTGCTCAGAATTGTTACTAGGCTCTTAGGCTTTAGTTCACAAAAGCCTTATTAAACATAGTGTGCCTGAATTATAATTCTCAGCATTCTAGATCACAATTTATATTTTTTTCTGTAGGAAAATGCGTTCCTGAGTTTTTACTCTGGATTCCAGAAACTTATTTCCCCCTGGCCGTGAGAGGGGGCAGTGAGGTGGAACCTTGGCAATGGGTAGGAGGTTTGGGGGAAAATTCAAGAGGGTTGGGGGTTATGTTATGAAGTATTTAGAGGTAAAAGTACTATAAGTTTTGTATAAAGGGAGGTGTTTAGGATTTCTGTGTTTGTAAGTTGGTGACTGCTTGTATGAAGTTACTTAAGTCTTCTTAAATTTTAGAGTTTGACAGTGGTCTGTAGAAAAAATTTAAGTATAAAATTGTATTTCAGCACTGCTGATCAGCTTATAGGGATTTACATGGCTAAGTGCATTTATTCTTAGTGACTCAGTGATATTACAGTACTAGCTAGTAAAGACGTGACTTCAATATGTAAACTGTGAATAGTTTATTTTTGATTTATATGTTGATTTAAATGGGAATATCTTATATTTAAGGTGATTTTGCAAAATGAGATAGGAAACCAGCATGTCTAAAAAAGTTAAAATTACTTTTTAAAATCA
Source organism: Micronycteris hirsuta (assembly GCA_004026765.1). Taxonomy (NCBI): domain Eukaryota; kingdom Metazoa; phylum Chordata; class Mammalia; order Chiroptera; family Phyllostomidae; genus Micronycteris; species Micronycteris hirsuta. The sequence continues at coordinate 52,532 of PVJI01006405.1, forward strand.
TTTGTGATCATGCAGGTTCTGGCACAAATAACATCCCTTTTATTACAAAGTTTTTTTACGGTTTTATTTATTTACTTTTTTTTTTTTTTTTTTTTGAGAGAGGGGAAGGAGGGGAGAAAGAGAGGGAGAGAAATGTCAATGTGTGAGAGATACATGGTTGCCTCTCACACACCCCCAGCTGGGGACCTGGCACACATCCCAGGCACCTGCCCTGACTGGGAATTGAACCAGTGACCTTCTGGTTTATAGGCCAGGGCTCAATCCACTGAGCCATACCAGTCAGGGCCAAATAGTACACTTTAAATGTGAACTATTTATTACGCATCAGTTATAACGCAGTAAAATTGTAAAAGAAGAAGCCCATTGTCAGTATTATCTTCTTGCTAGTTGTGACTGTGGTTTATAGAATTGTTTCTTCAAATACATTCTCGGCAGAAATTAATGCTAACGCCTGTATCCATTTTATAATTTTGCTTGGTTTGGGATAATTTATTTTTATTTATTTATTTCTGAAGATTTTTTTTTAAAAATTGAATTTGTTGGGGTGACATTGGTTAATAAAACCATATAGGTTTCAAGTGTACACATCTGTAACACATCATCTGCATACCATCAGGCTTGCTTATTTCAAATTTGAAAATTTATCATAGAACCTCTGTCTTTAGTGGGCGTAAGAATTGTCTGAGAGCTTGTTAGAAATTTTCCTGCCCCACGGCAGTCTGTGATAACTTGTGGGCGGGCCGCGGAGGACACTCTCATTTGCCTGTGGTGGTGGTTTCTGCCTCTTCCCTTGCTGTGATTGTTCATAGTAACTCCTGTCCTTCTCAGAAGTGTCCCTTGGACAACAAATTTTATGACCCTCTTACATTTAGAGCACTAGAGGATTTCACAAACTTATTTTTCAGACCTTCACTCCTGAACTGTTTTTTAACCAAGCTTTCGGTACAGTGTGCAGCAGCAGGTTCGAGAGTGCAGTGCTTGACCGGGAGTGCTGCGACCCTAGCTGGCCACTTCAGACAGTGAAGCCTGGTGGTTTGGTGAACAGCCTGTGAACATTAAGGACCTTAACAAAAACATGCTGTATCTTGAAAAATTATTTGTAGACTATTCAGACAGAATGTTCCCCATAACTTGTACATTATTAGAATTTTGTGATGACTGTTTATAATAAGGAGGTGACTTCAGGGATTTTTCGTATCATTAGGCACCTTCTGAATTATCGTTGAACTTCTGACTAGCATATTCTGCTTTGAGTTGGGTATTCTGAGTATTTGAGAAGGAGAATACTAAACCTAGTATTAAGTGGGACTGTTAAGTCAGGACGGTCCATCTCCCAGTTCCCCAGTGACTGTATAAAAAGTCTTACTTCTTTTGCATAAGGAACAATGTGATTATACCAGTGATAGGTTTTAAATAGTACTCGATGGGCTTGATGTAAAGTTATTGCAAGCACATAAAATCCGCGGGGAATTCTGAAATGATAACGTTCTGTACTTGTGCTGCGGTTCTTGTGCTGTTTAGTTCCTGACCCTGAGCCCCACAGCAGCCACCACCACCAAACAGCACGCGCCAGCCACTGGGGAAGCTCCTCCAGGAGCAAACCCTTTTGGAAAAATAAGTATTTAAAAGTGTTCAAGAGGAAGGGGGAGTCACGATTTTGAGACCTTTATTTCTCACCCTCTCTTAGAGATGAGGCATCTGGGGTTTGGAGAACTTGAAAGGCCTACCAGGATTAGGACTGATCGGTTCTGTTTCTCTTCTCTACCCTGCGGTGGAGATGGGGTTTCTCTGACTGATACACCCTCAGAGCACTCATTATATGACCTTCTCATTGTGAAGAAGTTGACGCTTAATTTTAAAACATTTGTTGCTTTTCATGTGTGATTTTAGTATGTTTTGCACACTCTTATGTGGATACATCTCTAATTCACAAAATGAAGGTTTGGGAGTTTTTCAAAAATTCCCAAAGTTTTTTATCTGTATATAGATGTTCAGAGATGTTCTTTTCTGTTTCATTTAAAAAAAATTAAGTTCATGAAACTTTATAATTTGTAGAGAAGAAATGTTTTATTTGTTAAAATTGTGTTTTATTGTTTATGCTATTACAGTTGTCCCAAGTTTTCCCCCTTTGTTCCCCCTCGACCCCCTCCCCCACTCCCTCAGGCAGGCCCCACACAGTTGTCCATGTCCATGGGTCCTGCACATCTGTTTGGCTACTATATTCCCTATGTTGTACTTACATCCCCATGACTATTTTGTAACTTCCAACTTGTACTGAAGAAACCTGTTTATTGAAGTAAATGTCCTGATAGCTAAAGAGTGGACTTTTCTGGTAGCCATGAAATACAACATTCTTCATTTAGTTTCTCCAGCCTTTATTTGCTACAATTAAGTTGGTATTCTATTAGCTTTTAAAATTATTTTACTATATTTTCTGTGGTGTTCTTAGCTTCTGAGTATGCTTCTCCTTTTATTTTCTCACAGAAAGTGCTTCAAACGAGGAATTCAAACCTGATAAGGAGGACCGTGTTAAGGATGCCCCTGCACGCTGTTATTCCATTGTTGCAAGAGGTAACTGGGCGCTTGGTTTGCTGTGAGGTTCTGATGCTGGGAGCTTAAGACTGGGTTCGGTATTTAGAGAAGCGGATTTGCAGTGTGTAAGCAAGCTGGTGTCCCCCGTGGACGACAGATACCAGATCTGCTCAAACAATATTTAGCTCCCCTAGATTTTTTCTATGTGTTTTTTATTGAGATGTAATTTACAATCCATAACTTCATCCTTTAAAAATATATAGTTCAGTGTTTTTTAGTATATTCACAGGTTATACAGTTGTCACCGAAAAGAAGTCATGTACTCATTGGTCATTCCCGCTTCTCCCTCACCCCTAGTTTCTGGCATCCTCAAACCTGTTTTCTGTCCCTGTGGACTTGCCCATTCTGGACATTCATTTGTATAAATCCTAGCCTAGATTTTGTCAGGTAATGATTCTCACTGTGGGAATGTGTTTCCAGATTCAGTTACATTGGTTGAACATTCCAGCATCAGGACACGTAGGAGAGACGGTTCCCTCACACGGGCGCCACGTCCCTTTGTGTCCGTGGGTGCGCGTGTGACGGAGTCGATGGCGGTGGGCTGTCCCCGAGGTGCCGTTGCTTACTCTGTTTTCTCCCCCTCAGCTTACGAAGAGACTGCAAGGACACCCTAATAGGTAAGCTGTTTAGGTGACCTCATTGCTTTGCTTTTGGAAATATTTTAGAGATGACTGTTGAAAAGAACGCTGTCTGACGGCGGGAATGACGCAGTAAGGAACCCCGAGGTCTGACTTAAAAAGCTCTTTCAAGTGTCAAATATTGTTCTCCCCGCATTTCAAGTTGGGAGATTCTTTATTCCTAAAATCTTGGTTTTTTTTTTCTTTTAGAAAACTCCTCTGTAGGGTTTTTAGTTTTATTAACAACTCATTTAATGAATTAGTCTTGTTTAATGATTTGGTGTAAAATTGCCATTTGTAGAACTTGCCTGGCCTCTGGGAGCTGCTAAGGCAGCATAAGGCAATATGTTACAGAAGACTAAATTTTGTGGGTCTTTTAATAAACTGATGAGTAAATATTTGAATAGGAAGTTGGTATTTCAGAGATCCTAAGCTTTAGTATAGTATTATCAGTGTCTGTAATATGCAGTTTTTCTTTCTAAGTTCTTTTCTTTTTTTTTTTTTTTTTCAACTTTCTAAGTTATTTTCTGATCAGTTCCACAAAGAAAAGCTAAAGAATTTATTAATTAGGCCCAGCTCACACATTTTGGTCTCTGTTTGTCTTTTCATGTTGGTGCGGGAATCTTGCTGCCTGTCCCCGATGATGAGTAGAGGGTGGGTCCAGTGTTACTGACGGGAAGCGTGACGTCAGTGGGGCCTGCCCAGGTTAGGGCCCCGATAGCAGGGAGTCACGATCGAAGCCCAAGTTCTGTTCTGCAGTCATTTTCGAGGAAGGGAATCTTGTCCTGTTTCCCACCCCGTCTTTCCTCCTCCCCTTCCCCCCAGGAGATTGGCATATTACACAGGTCGAAATACTCACGGAGGGCTGCAGGGGCATCCAACTCACACTGGTCTCTTTGTGGTAGGCATTTCCTCAGCCCAGTTTGCAGATCTTCCCTTTGCTTGAGTTTTCCTAACTTTGTAACTCAGTTATATTTAATTTTGAATTAGTGTCCATTAGTTTACTTGGATTATTTTCCCTTTTTTTCCAGTGCTGTTTTAATGGTCCAGTGGCTGAAATGCGTGTTAACAGTCCATGCCTCATACCTATCCACAGTAAGTCTTCAGCTACAGTTGCTGAATAGTCCGGCTTTGATAAGGATCCTAAACTGACGGCTTGCCAAAGCCGCCCTCTCTGCCTCTGCCCTCCGGCCACTGGCTGCTGCTTCTGGATAGTCGTTTCCCCCCAGGTGCCGTGTCGTGGTGTCACCGTTGTTGTCTTTTATCACTGGGTCTTTTGTGTCCTGGATTTGAAAACAACATGTTCACAGAGAACTTGGAGGTAGATACATGCTGACATATTAGCCTTCAGATGGTTTTCTGTATCCATGCCTGTTCAGAAAATTATCTTTATACTGTGTGTGTCTTTCCTCTCCCCTCTTAAAAACTTAGCCGATTTTAGAAGTTTTGTGTGTGTGCTGCCACGCCTGCCCTGCCTGGTCCCAGGAGGATAAAAGGTAGCTCGTCACTGTGATGACGTAAGTTAAGCATTCAACACGTGGCCTCTTGCGGGGGCTGCTCCCCGCTCTCGGTAATCTGCGAGCGGGGCAGGCAGGGAGCACGGCATCTTACGGCAGCACAAGCAGAGATGTTACACGTCAGAGTATGAGTTGGGCTCTTTGCCACGCCATTAAATCAGTTACATTTTAAAGCAGAATTTTTTTTCTTGGATTATTTGTCACTTTACGGTAGGTCTTTAAAAAGGGTATAGCGGATAGTTTGTACATTTTTAGTTGCCCTTTAAACTATTGCACTTCCTTTCTTACCATCGTTGCACCCAACTCCTGCCTGCCCATGGCCCTTGTTTTCTGTCTCAGGCTCTTCCTGCCCTGAGTAGTCTGAAATAGGGAAAAACTACCGGGTGAGCTGCTTTGCAGCCAGCAGTTTGTTCTTCATGTGTCCATGGAGAATTGTGCTTAAAACGTCAGAACGGGGAAGAGACAGGAAACAGAACGGATACGGAGTTCCCCAGCTGTCAGGAGTCTCGGGGTGAATCGGGGGCAGAGATGAGTGGAGTGGCTGAGTAGCATGGGGATGGGCTGCAAAGGTCACTGGAAGCATCAGGTCTTGGGACTCTGGCTGGTAAACAGACAACGCTCGTACAACGCTCGTTGTGGAATCTAAATTACCTGCTTAGAAGTGCAAAGAGCCTTGGGAGGCCTTGTAGTAGAATTCCTTGTGGAATCAACTCCTAAGGCGTAACTGCCGGAATAGTGTAACATTCGAAACGCAGAGGAAACGTGTGTGGTCTCCGGAGGACTGACAGCCCATAGCCGTCCTCTCCTCAGCAAGTAGTGCTTTTCCTCCCACCTTTCCTGTGGTTCTGCGTTCATGTGAGACACTCTTAAGTACCTTTCCTAAGCCAGGGACGGTCCAGGCACAGGCGCTTTGGTATCTTGGAGCTTACAGTCCGAATAGGGACACCTAAAAAGGAGATGATGATAATTGAAATGCAATTACATTAAACTTCATTTTTATTTTTGTATATACTTGCCATTTAAGGTTTAACACTTACATCACATACTTTTATTATACTAAAATGTCAGAGATAGGAGGGCAAGTAAGGCTAATTAAGGGTAAGGAGTGGGGTCCCTTTATCTGTAGCTCTGGAGAGAGAAAATGAACTGCTTTAATTTCTTAAGCATGATTCAGAGAATTAATTAGAGTATGTTTGAAACACTGTAAGGCCAGCTTTGTACTCTGTCACTCTCTCCTGGTGGTCTCCGGAAGCTGTGAAAAGTTTCCTCCAGCTTGCTGGGGCCTAGTAGCTGCGGTAGATAATGGGGAACTGTCGGAGTACGTTTCATAGGGAACCCCCCTTTAGCCCTGAGGTGTGTGGTGGGGGTATTTTTTATTTCCTGTCTCCTTTACATTGGCTGTCTCTAAAATAGTGTGATGAGTACAAAGAAGTCTCACCCTACACTTCGTCCTGCCTTGCAGTTTCTCTTTTCGATCATGTATTACTATTTTTTAAACTGTGTCATATTTTGCTGTTAGAACATTGGAAGTCTCTGAAAGTCTGAGATGGTGCTGGGCTGTGTCACAAGCAGCCACTGCCACTGGCAGTGCCAGCAAAGGGCTTGCAGTGCAGCGGCTCAGTGCCCAGGCACATCGGAGCGTGGTCTGTGTATTTACTATCTGTGTCATGTCATAATGGTGGCAAACGATTTTTTTTTTTCTATAGTTGCCTGACCTGGTACCCCAGCTGGGGACACTGTACCAGTTAATGGAGAGCAGAGTTAAAACTTTTCAGAAACTCTCCCACCTTCATGGAAAGCTTATCCTTCTAATCACACAAGTGAGTAAATGAAAGACTTTTGTGCATTGAAAGCTCCCTGTCTCAGTAGGAAATTGGTAAATCATGAGCCAGTCTGTAATTTGGAAATGATACGTATTCGACAGTGAGTAAACTTAGTTGTTGTGCCTGTTTCAACTTTTACTCAGAGTTTCTCTTATACTTCAGTTGTTAATAGGATATTGTGGTACTATGAACAAAAAGTTACAGGGTAGTTAAATAGTTTAAAAAAATTTGGCACAGGAAGAAATTTTGATCACCTTTTTAAAAGGTTTTCTTCTAAGGTTTTATTTGTTTATTTTTAGAGAGAGGAAGGGAGGGAGGAAGAGTGGGAAGGAAACATCAATGTGTGGTTGCCTTTCACACGCCCGCTACTGGGGACCTGGCCTGCAGCCCAGGCATGTGCCCCGACTGGGAATCGAACCAGTGACCCTTTGGCTCACAGGCCAGCGGTCAATCCACTGAACCACACTCGCTTGGGCCAGAGGTTTTCGACTTGTACAGAGTACTTCTTTCCTTACTGTACTTGAGTCTTGTTTTTGCCCTGTGTTTGGTCCATGTTATATTGAATTCATCCATTATGGTGGTTGAGGGTGAGTTTATTGTTGGAGAAGGTTGGTTATGATACTTGAGGTAAACTTACACTCTATGACATAATTGTATTTTATTATCTTTCAGGTTACAGCTTCAGAAAAAACAAAAGGAATGCCTTGTCCTGAACAGAAGGCAAAATTGGTGTATGAAGAAGGTAAAGTGGGGTGCAGGGTAGATTGTTTTCACAGTGATTCAGTTCCGTTCCTTATTTTGTAAAGCTGTCACTGTGAGAAAGACCAGGGTCGGTACCCCTTCTCTAATAAAATGAGCAGGCCTGCGGCAAAAATGGGCAAAACGTCGTAACAGTAACGAAAAAGGGGCACTAGGTGCGGAAAAGATTCAGATAGAACACTGAACGACCTTTATGCTGGCACATTAAAAAATCTGGTGATACCGGTAATTTGTTAGGAAAAATCATGGCCAAAATTAACTTTAAAATAGTAGAAACCTTGAATAAGCCAATAGCATTAAATTGATTTAATCAAAACTTTTTCACAAGATACCAGATGCAGAGGTTTTGTGTGTGAACTTCATCAATCTTTCAAGGAATAAGTTGTTTTTGCCGTATACAATTTAGGCATTTTGTTACTCCCAAGTCAGACAAAGAAAGTGAAGAAAATAACATTTAATTTAATTTATTTTTAATTTTTTTAAATATATTTTATTGATGAAGCTATTACACTTGGCCCATTACTCCCTTTTTATTCCCTTCCGCCCCACATACTGCCCCCCTCCCCATACCCCTCCCCCCCTTTAGTTCTTATCCATGGGTCATACACATAAGTTCTTTGGCTTCTACACTTCCTATACTATTCTTAACCTCCCCCATCTGTTTTCTACCTACCGTTTATGCTACTTATTCTCTGTACCTTTTTCCCCTCTCTCCCCCTCCCACTCCTCTGTTGATAACCCTCCTTGTCTTATATAAATCCCTTTAACATTTCATATAATAAAGACTGGGTGATGATGAATTCCTTGAACTTGGCTTTACCTGGGAAGCACTTTACCTGCCCTTCCATTCTAAATGAAAGTTTAGCTGGATAGAGTAATCTTGGATGTAGGTCCTTGCCTTTTCTTGACTTGATAAACTTTCCAGCCCCTTTTTGCCTGCAAGGTCTCTTTTCAGAAATCAGCTGTCAGTCTTACGGGAACTCCTTTGTAGGTGATTATCTCCTTTTTCTTGCTGCTTCTAAGAGTCTCTCCTTATTTCTAATCTTGGGTAATGTAATTATGATGTGTCTTGGTGTGTTCCTCTTTGGGTCCAACTTCTTTGGGACTCTCCAAGCTTCCTGGACTTCCTGGAAGTCTATTTCCTTTGCCAGATTGGGGAAGTTCTCTTTCATTTGTTCGAATAAGTTTTCAATCCCTTGGTCTTCCTCTTTTCCTTCTGGCACCCCTATAATTTGGATGTTGGAATGTTTAGAGATGTCCTGGAGGTTCCTGAGCCTCTCCTCATTTTTTTGAATTCTTGTCTCTTCATTCTTTTCTGATTGAATGTTGTTTTCTTCCTTGTGGTCCACACTGTTGATTTCAGTCCCTGTTTCCTTCCCATCCCTATTGGTTCCCTACACATTTCCTCTCATTTCCTTTAGCGTATCCTTCATTTTTTCATCTAATTTGTGACCAAATTCAACCACATCTGTGAGCATCCTGATTACCAGTGTTTTGAATTGTGCATCTGATAGGTTGGCTATCTCTTCGTGGCTTAGTTGTATTTTTTCTGGAGTTTTGATCTGCTCTTTCATTTGGGCCATTTTTTTCCCCCTCTCAGCATGCCTGTTCTGTATAAGGGGCAGAGCCTTAGGTGTTCACCAGGGTGGGGTAACCCTCGTTGTTGTGTTGTGACGTTGTCTGTGGGAAGGGGTCTGAGAGGGCACAATTGCGCTTGCTTCGCTCTCTACCCACAAGCAAATTGGGCCCTTCTGGTGCTGATTCCCATTCGGGCGGGCTTGTTCTAGGACCCTGTGGGTCTCTCCAACAAACTCCCGTGTGAGGCTGGGAGTTCCTCCTGCTGCCGCCCCAACCCCCACAGGTGTTTTTAATCGGTGGTTTGAGGCTTTATTTCCCTGCGCTGGGCCCCTGGGCTGCGCGGTCTGCTCTGCTCCTCAACTTTTTCCTCCTGGTTTATCTGTGGGAATGCGTGACCATGCGCTCCACTGGCCTGGGTCCCGCTGGGTCCGGGTCTGCCAGCCTCGGTCCCCCTGGCCTGTTTTCAGCCCTGCGCACCTGGCTTCAGAAACCGTGGTCTCGCCGCACACCCGGCTCCACCCCACTTACCGGTCTGGATGAATGTGTCTTAACTCTTTGGTTGTTGGACTTCCATAAAGTTTGATTTTATGTCAGTTCTGGTGGTTTTTTGTTTTTAAATTGATGTTTTCCGTCTTTTGGTTGTGCGAGGAGGCACAGTGTGTCTACCCACGCCTCCATCTTTTCTGGATGTCCCAAGAAAATAACATTTTAGATCAACCTTTAAATATCCTAAGTGGCAAATTGATTATAGAAATGCTTAAATAATTAAGTCATTAGCAAGCAGAATTTATTTAAAGATTGTAAGATGATTTAGCATCAAGAAATCTAATATCACCATATTACTAGATTAATAGGGGGCACTATATATTATTTTAATAGAACCAATTCAGTAAAATCAAATGCATCTCATTATTTGATAATGTAAGCAATGTAGGAATTTGAAGGAATTTCCTTTATATCAAAGTTTAGAAGCATTTTCGGAAAGTCAGGAGCAAGACAGTAAATAATAAATGTCCTTTTGGTTGTATCTGGAAGTCCTGCCTATTACTGTGTGAAAGAAAGAAATTCTGGAACTCTGGACCCTGCAGGTGTTATCCCTCTCCGCATGGAAGATACAGCAGAATCTACAGACACACCGTTGTTAATGAGACATGTGAATAATCAGGCTAACCGGGTGCCAAGATAGGTGAAGATGGAGTCGTGGCGCAATTGTGTCCCACTGGTCTGTGCACTAACGCGCGTCATGGGCAGAAAACGTACTAGGGAGAAAGACCTCGTTCATAGCAGTCAAAATCGGAGTATCTAGAAATACATCTAAAAAGTGAGGCAAAACCTTTGTGAGTTATAAAACATAACCGAAGGACATAAAAGCATGCCATGCTGTGCACACGTCGGATTTATTTATAATTAGAAGTTTGAACTTTTTTTTTTTTTTTAAAGATTTTATTTATATTTAGAGAGAGGGGAAGGGAGGAAGAAAGAGAGGGAGAGAAATAGCAATGTATGGTTGCCTCTCACATGGCCCTCACTGGGGACCTGGCCCGCAACCCAGGCATGTGCCCCGACTGGGAATCGAACCGGGACCCTCTGGTTCCCAGCCCGCGCTCAATCCACTGAGCTACACCAGCTGGGCTTGAAGTTTGAACCTTTTGACCCTCATCCAGTTCCTTTGCCCCCACCTCTGGCAACGCCGAGTTTGGTTACTTTAGATTTCACATGGGAGACCGAACAGGGTTTCTCTCTTTCAGTTAGCAGAGCGCCCTCAGGGTTCATCCATGCTGTCACAAGTGGCAGGCTTGCTTGCTTTCTTTTTCTCCTTTTTTATGGCTGTTCCATTGTGTGCGTGTGTGTATGTGCAGCGTGAGGTGGCTTCCATACGTTGGCTGGCGTAAATTACGCCACTGTGAACATGGGGTGTGGGTTCTGGTTCTGTTTCCCGTCAGTACCTGCTCGGAAGTAGAGTTGCCGGGTTGTGTGGCAGTTCTAGTTTTGACTTCTTGAGGAGCCTCCACACTGTTTTCCTCACCACTTCGCGTTCCCATCCACATAGTACAGGGTTCCCTTTTCTCCACATCTTTGTCTTTGTGGGTTTTTTTTTTTTTTTTTTTTACGATTTTACTTATTTACTTTTAGAGAGGAAAGGGAGGGAGACAGAAAGGGAGAGAAACATCAATTGGTCGCCTCTCATACACACCCCATCCAGGGACCAAACCCGCAACCCAGGCACGTGCCCTGGCTGTGAAGGAACGGGCGACCCTCCGCTTTGCGGGACGACACCCAGCCACCTGAGCCACCCGGTCAGGGCTCCACTGTCTTTTTTAAGCTAGGGTTTTTGTTAGCGTTTTGGTACTTGGGCTTGCTTAATGAAATCTTGATGGAGTAATACGATGTGTTTTTAATGCAGATAAAAATATTAATGTTACTTCTTAGATGGGTCATAGTTCAACATAATATTTCTGAAAGTAAATTCAGGTATTTGATTCTGTTTAGTTTTCAGGGCTTTGCCCTCTGCTTTGACCACAAAATTAAGGCTGGATTTTTTCCCCCTTACAGAATCTTCTGAAGAGGAGTCTGATGATGAAATAGATAAAGATTCTGACGTGAGTAATTTGTTTGCTGGTACATAAATCTTTTAGGCCTTGTACTCTGTAAGAACAGGGCCTTCATGAATTCTTTCCTTGCTTAATATTTCTACCAGGATAATTGGGATGAAGATGAGGAAGAGAAAGAAAGTGAAAAGGATGAGGATGTTGATGAAGAGAATGAAGAGGAAGATGAGGATTCAGAAGAAAAAGATGAAAACAGTGAGGACAGAGATGTGGCAAGTGAAAAGGAATTAAATGGAGATTCTGATTTAGATCCTGAAAATGGAAGTGAAGAAGAGTGAAGACGGAGGAGCAAGCCAGTGGGACGGCGCACACTCTGGCTCAGCCCCCCAGTGCTGCCGAGTGCTGGGAGGGCGTCTCTGACCGAGGCCACGGCCCGCTGCACATTTCCAAATTCCCGACGGTGGCTCCCCGGCCACGTTGCTGCCCCGAGCAAGACTTAACTGTGTAAATAAGAGCGAGGTTCATTCAAATGTTAATAAACTTTACACAGTAAATAGACACATTTTCTGCAATGTACTGACATGAGTGTCCAATATATGGTATATTTTTATAATGTAATATCTTAGGGTGACTTGGTCATACCAAGAATTGGCATCAGTGAAGATGCAGACATTTCCCAGATAGGGGTTCAAGAACTGGACTTTTGTGAAGGAGTCAGCTCTTATCTCAGGTTGGTATCTTTCATCAAATCCAGATATGAAGCAGCACTAGTGAAAAAGGTTTTTTATTTGGTACATTTTCGTAAAGTATGAAGGGAAAAACAAATAAGTAAAAATGACTGTGACTGAAAATGAAATCACCAGTGTCCCCAGCTGGTCTATTAACTGTGGTAATCTGATTTGAGTCAGATTGGATATTTGGAGTGCTTCCCTAAGACAACCACTTACTTTTAAGCTGTCATGTGAAATATTTTTTAAAAATACAAAAAATTATGGTAATTAAAACCTAAAGAGTTAGCCATATTAAGGATTTTCCTTGACTGCAGGTTACCTGTAAAGAATCATTAGTATCTAGATTTTAAAAGTGCTCATTACCGGCAACCTAAAAAATTTGTGTTACAGCTGCTTTTGAAGATACTTTCATTTTTATTTAAATTACTAATGGATCAAAGAACAATTGTTTATTTTTTTTCTCTTTGGTTTTAGATATTAATGATATAACCTTGTTGGAGTTTTTTTCCAAAGAAAATATTTTTATAATTCAATAATTTAATGTTTTTCTTCCTTTTCATTACGCACTCTGGCAGTGTTAGGGTGTCTGTTTACCTTTAAAATAATAAATCTGACTCAAGATTTTTTTATGCGTGTATAAATAAGTATTTTGGTGTGCTACAAAAGCCTTTTCAAATTATCAGTAATTTTTTTTTTAAAGAACAAGCCAGTATTGTTTTAGTGCTCTCTAGGAAATGTGCAGATGGAAACTCGACTCCTAAGGAAGGGCTGGGGAGATGGTTTTCTTTTTCCCACTTGTGACTATGTAAAACCCAGAACCGTGGTCCCTGAGGGGCTTCGTAACCGTCATTGGCAGGACAGAGATTTCTGTGTTCAACTAACGGAGCTGGAGCTGTGCGAGCGACTTGGGAAAGTGTGTTTGAGCCAGCTGCTGTTTAAATGTACAGTTATATTTGTCTATAAATGGAGCTGTTTATGGGAATTTAATACCATTCTCTTTGTAAAGTGAATAAATACTCATCTTTACCCACCGCTTGTCTCGTGGTGCGTGTGGAGAAGTGGCACCGCGCGCTGGCGGTGTGTGGGTCAGCCATACAGCAGAGTCCTCCTCCGCCCCCGGTCGCGGGGAACTGCTTGCGGCGCTTGCGGTGAAGCAGCAGACTCAAGAACTGCGTTGTGACTTTGTGGTCCTTTCGTGATGCGCCCGCTTGGCTGAGTCCTGCTGCCACAGCCCAGGGCCGCAGGGGCCTCAGCGGGACGCCCGAGCTCTCATCGTTCTGCTGGGTGGCTTGTGAGTCAGACTCCCCTGCACCTGACCGCCCGGAGGAGTGAAGGGCTGGCTGCAGTGACGGCTTACTGATTGTTTCCGTTTCAGACTAAGCCAGACTAGGTTGGTCACAAGGTGTCCCACTGTTGTTCCCATACGTACGGTGTAGTCTTTTGTGAGATTGATGCTTCTTTCCAACTTCTGATTTTGAAAACCTGACCTTTCATGATCACACCCAGGGTCGCACACAGTAGGTGGTTGTCACAGTGCTCTGTTAACCCAGAACATTCCCATGTGCGGCGGGTGTGTGTCCGTGATCTTGGCATTCGAGTGAGTCAGCGTACGTTAAGCTGTGTTGAAGAATGTCTGGATTTGTCTGATTGTTTCCTTACTAGATTCTGCTTTAAATGGCTTTGGCAAGAATGCTAAGTAGGCGGTTGTGTCAGAGGTGTTTTGTGAGAACAAGTTGTCTCTGTGTGAGCACATTTGACGTGCGTAGACGTTGAGACCGGGTTGGACGTGGGAAGTCTTACTGCAGAGAGGTGTTCGAGCGTCGGGACTGGGTCCCGGCAGCGGAAACAGTGGGCACGTTGATGCCACGTGGGAGGCTGTCACCATGACTGCGGACGTTGATCCTCAACGTTGTACATTCACTTATGTAACGCTTAACTGCCTACTCCGTGCCAGGGCCCTTTAGTTGCTTGATGTAAACATCACTGAGTAAAAGAGAAAGATACCTGCCGTGAGGAGCCGATACTCTACCAGAGAGAGGCAGTGAGCAATACACTGAGAAAGCAGATTAAATGTAGAATACTGGAAGGTGGTGATGGGGGGTGGTGTAGCAAGGAAATAGGAATTGGGAGTGGAGGAGTGGAGGTCAGGACGGCTCACCGAGAGGACAAGATTGGACAAGATTGGAGCGGGCTCGGGGGAGGTGAGGAAGTTCGCTCAGAGGGTGTTTGGGGGAGGGTTCTGAGCAGAGGCCCTCCAGCCGGCGATGTCTGCTGTGTTGGAACAGAGGAGACCAGTGTGGCGGAGTTCGGAAGGGAGAATGTGAGATAGGATGGTGGTGACTTGGACCGGGGTGATTGTAACGGAATTGGTGAGAATCGGTTTCTGGGATTGTTTTGAATTGAGAGCTAGTGGGATTTCTGTGAGGTGTGAGGAAAAGGAAGTAGTCAGGGACATGACTCCCAAGTTTTCTGCTGGAGCACCTGCAAGGCGCTGTGGGTGGGGTGGGATTGGGAAGGGAGGTCAGGAGTTGGGTTTGGACATGTTGAGTTGTATCTGTAAGGAATACAGCCACGTGCCCAGTCGCCCTGGGGGGAGAGTGCGGGATGGAGGTGGAGATTTGGTATTGCCATAAGTGACAGTTCACAGGAAGAGCCCCCCAGGCCTGGAGCTCCAGCCCTGGTGTGAGAGAAGGGAAGCCCCGAGGGGCATGTGAGGAGCGGTGGAGGAAATGGTTGGGGTTTCTTCCAGCTGTAATTGGTATAAATACTCCCAGGCTTCAGTGGTTTTCTGCAATGCCCTTCATATGATCATTTGTTGGAAGGCAAGGCATGTGTAAAAGTTTTCTTTTGTTAATCTTGCGTAGTGTTGTTCCCCTTGGGGGCCTCTCAACACGGCCCCTCCTGCACGGTTGCTGTGCTGGTCCACAAACTGGCTGCATGAGAGGCCGCAGCAGCGTAAGTGGATGAGCAGGCGCTGTTCAGCTAGGAAATGGGAGGGCAGCATGCGTGGCCAGTGCTCACCCTTCTGTGCAGTGTGGGAAAGTGTGGCTGCTCGTTGGTACCGTGATGGATTTTCACGTACGTGTGCATGACTTTTATTTATTTTTTAGAGAGCGGGGAAGTGAGGGAGAGAAATACCAGTGTGTGGTTTTCTCTCGAGTGCCCCCTACTGGGGACCAGGCCCGCAAACCAGGCATGTGCCCTGACTGGGAATCGAACTGGCGACCCTTTGGTTTGCAGCCCGCGCTTGATCCATTGAGCTACACCAGTAAGGGCTGTGTCTGTAATTTTTAAAATGCAGTCAGTTCTGAGAAGAACAGAGTGAGATGAATATCAAATGAAAAATCCAAAAGTTGAAAATCACTACTTTAAAAAGCCTGGCTATATTCTTTCTAGGTGACAATGGAACACAAGGGAGAAAGTATACTTTTTGGACGCTAAAGTTACAGGATTTCCTAACAGAAGTAGGTGTGGAAACAATTTGTCATAGACTTGCCCTTGGCTCTGTTGTAGTTTCCGTTTTTCTAGCTGAAAAGAAGGGAAGGGGTGTGGTTGCCTGGCAAAAGTAGCCACCAAAGCCAAGAGGCGACTTGGCAGCTGCCTTCGCTGGCCCTGTGTGGTCACGATGTTCAAAAACGGGGCTGAAACCTCACAGGTGCAGGAGCTTAATGGTGTCCTTGTCTCTGGAGTTGATGGAATGTTCATACAGTGGAATCATTAGCCAGGCTTCCAGGAGAAATTGGAATTTAAACGGTATATTTATTTTTAATACACCTCTCAGGTGGGTCAGTGTTCATACTGAGTGGTGACAGGTCTTTCTGCACAAGAAAATTACCTAGTAAGCCAATTTTATAATTGGAAGATTGTCTTTGAACCAGAGTGTGAAATTGGAATAACAAATGAATTGGCTGGTCTCGTAGCCAAGTGTAGGGTACAGAGTAATCTGTCTTTTCGCTTTATACCGACCCTTCTCCTTTTCACAGGGCAGTTACCACGGTTGGGGTGCCGGTGTCCAGGGTCTTGTTAATCTCAACCTAGCAAAGTCTGCCCCTGCTTTTTTTGAATTGTGGTAAACTACATAAACTGTACCCTTTTAGCCATTTTAAAGTGTGCAGTTCTGTGGCATTAAACCCATGTCCATGGTTGTGCGACCGGGAAAGGTCTCTTAATGGGTGATTTTTGCGGCAGCATCAGGCCCAGGAAGTGAGAGGATGAGCGTGATTATAGTCAGTTTTGCGGAGAGACCGCATTTTGGGTCAGAAGCTCCAGTTCCGGTTCCCTGCTGCGCCATGGCAGCGGGAAAGCTGCTTGATTTCTCCCCTCCCTTCCTCCCTCCTCCTCTTCCTCCTTTTTTCCTCCTCCTCCTCCTTTCTTTCTGTAATGCTGTCTGCCACAAGGATGCTGCGAGCATCAAGTGGGACAGCGTGCGTAGCGTCCTGAACACCAGAGTGCGGCCCTGGCAACGGGATTGCTGGACATGCTCCCGTGTGGGAAGGGAGGATGGGCGCAGGTTCTAAGGGAAACTGACCCCTCTTGCCTCTGACACTTTTAAGAAATTGAAATAGTCTTACGGGTAGACAGTCTTTTTCCCCAGGTGACAACTTAAAGTTTTCTCCTTCAATGTATTTTTAAAAGATTGTTTTAAGAGAAAAGAAGTTCATAGAGTAAATTTTGGAAAATACCAGAAAGCATAAAGAAGGAACATAAAACCATGTTAACAAAGATAACCATTTGTAATGTTCCCCTGTGTCTCCTTTTCATCTTTATCTTCGCATGAGTGCGCACACCTTTTTCCTAGGAAATTGGAATCACATGTTTTATCCTCTGTCACATGACATCATATAATTACCCTTT
The DNA here is from genome assembly GCA_004026765.1 of Micronycteris hirsuta. Classification (NCBI taxonomy): domain Eukaryota; kingdom Metazoa; phylum Chordata; class Mammalia; order Chiroptera; family Phyllostomidae; genus Micronycteris; species Micronycteris hirsuta. Next base: position 69,552 of record PVJI01006405.1, read on the forward strand.
GAGGAGTAACGGTGCTGCTGGCTATCGGCATTCCTCCCGTGTGCGCTTCAGCTAGATGTTCTCCTGAGACACTTTGTTGTAAGTAATGCTGCGGTGAACATTCTTACACTTTATACTTTTTCGTTACATGTGTCCTTGTGAGATATTCCTAGGAGTAGTGTTGCTTAATAAAATACAAGAATATTCTTCCATACTTGAGATTTGCCAAAATTCTTTTCCAAATTTTAAGCCCCAAAAGCAGTGCTTGTGTTTCCATTTTATCATGTACCCCGGTTCCCTTTCTCTCTCTTTTTTTTTTTTTTTTAAAGATTTTATTTTTAGAGAGAGGAGAAGGGAAGGAGAAAGAGAGGGAGAGAAACATCAATGTGTGGTTGCTTCTCACATGCCTCCCCTACTGGGGACCTGGCCCGCAACCCAGGCATGTGCCCTAGACTAGGAATCGAAAATCGAACCAGCAGCCCTTTGGTTCACAGGCCTGCGCTCAATCCGCTGAGCTACACCAGCCAGGCACTTCCTTTCTTTCTTTTCTTCGCCAGTGTATTTCTTTAGAGTATTGCAGGTTCGCATCCTTGTCTGTGCTTAAAGGGATTGCCTTATTTACCTGTAAAGGCTTTCTGTATATTAACAATATTCATTTTTTTTTTTGCCAAAAGTATGCTGCAAATATTTTCCCCAATTTACCTTTCCATTTTTTCATGATACTATTTTTCTTTATAATTTTCTTGTTTTTAAGCTTAAAAAACTTCCCCCCTTGGAAGATACTCCTTGTATTTTTTCTAGTCGTTTTATATCTTTAAAAATTTTTTTTTTAATTTACCTCTCTCTAGTAACTAGTGGTGATTTCAGTGCATTGATTGTGAAATCAAGTGGGTTGCAACCACTTTTTCAGAGTAGAAAAGGTCGTTGGTAGGGAAAATACGAGTGCGTTGCCCGTCGGTGGTGATCGAGTCAGGGGGTATGTGTGCTGGGTCGCGGTGTGAGAGGTGTTTCTGTGGGTGGGACGTTCAGCCCTGCAGCTCTGATCCGCGTGGAGTTCTGTGGGTCAGGAAGGTGAGGATCTGACTTGGGGTTGTCCCCCAGCCCCGCCCCACACACCAGCTTTCTCCACGCTTTTGAACACCGTTTGCTGTGGACTGAATTTCTGTTCACAGATTCTTATGTCGAAACCCTAATCCCCGCCGTGGCGGTGTTTGAAGATGGGGCCTGTGGGAGGTAGTTAAGTCCTGAGAGGGGAGCCCTCGTGATGGGGTGATTGCCCTTCTAAGAAGAGACAGAGCTTGGTTCCGCTCTGCTCTGCAGTGTGAGGAAGCGACGGGCAGACCGCCCCCTGCAGGCCCGGAAGCAGGTTCTCCCCAGGTTCTGGGACTTCTCAGCGGGCAGGCCTGTGAGAAATAAGTGTGTGCTGTCCACGCCACCCAGTCCGGTAACGGGTTACAGCAGCCCAGACGGACGAGGACGCCCCCTCCCATCCCACGGGCTTGTGCTTGGTTTGCCGCGTGGTGGGTGCGCTTCACTGCCGTCCGTTCCAGTCCATCGATCCCTCCTCTTGTGCCAATTCAGCCTTGGTCTGAACTTGTTATCGTTGGAATCTTTATGCCTCTAAGACATGTTTTCCTAAATAATGTTTTTGCCTTTTATTCTTCCATATTGCTAAGTAAAGATTCTTTGGTTGTGATGAACAAAAACTTACTAGAGGCAGCATAAACAAAATAAATGTGTTATAATTTTGGAGAATCTCAGTGCAGAAGGAAACAGCTGTGCCCCAGGAAGCATTTCAAGTAGGCGGGGGAAAGAACCACTAGGCATTTGTGTGGTCCCTTATCTGCTGCCCCATGGTTCTGCCTGTCTTCTGTCTGCCTTCCAGTCCTGTAATCCAGCCACTTGCTGCTTTGTGGGAAAGCCGGGTATTCTCTGCCTCCCTGATCCAGTTTCCACCCTGGGCTCCCTTGCCTGGCTTCTGGTTGGGATCAGCCAATGGGTGGTCCTGGCAAGAGACTGGGGGGGGTGGGGGGAGTCAGTACTTACTACCCTGGTGAGCTCTAGCACCTATGCCTCAACTCTAGCGGGGGTCCTTTGCTCTTTTGTGGCTCCAGTTTACTTAATTTTTAAATTTGATTTATTGATTTTAGAGAGGATGGGGGAAGAGAGAGACATTGATTTCTTGTTCTACTTGCACATGCATTCATTGGTTGATTCTTGTATGTGTCCTGACCAGCATTGGAACGCGCGACCTTGGTGCATTGGGACGACACTCTAACCATTAAACTACCCAGCCAGGGCTTGTGACTCCACTTTGAAGCTTGCTTTTCATTCTGGTCTGCCCTAGACGCCCTCCCCCTCTCCGTCCTCTGCTGGTTTCCGGAACTCTACCCACACCTTTGTAAACAGTCTATGAAATGCGCAGGTGCCTTGTCTGCGGTGACCTCTGTCATCTGCTGGGAGCCTACGCCTGTTCAGACTGCCTGTTGCCTGGAGAGAATGGCTGTGTCTTGGTTGTCCACCATGTGCGGTCACCCGTGGACGGGGCAGTGCCACACCACACTGGTGACTTCTGCAGTGTAGTCCTGTGAGGAGGGCACCTTCCTGCCAGAATCGGGTTCACTGTGACCAACCTGGGGTCGACCTCACAGGCAGCTTGTGCGTGTTGAAAATACATTCTTCACTTTTTAAATCATGGTGACATACACATAATAAAAACTTACCGTTCTGTTTCCAAGCTTCGGTTCAGTGGCATTACCACATTTGCGCTGTTGTGCGCCCGTCACCCCTGGCTCCTTTTTCCTTTCGAGCTGAAGCTCCGTACCCATTATTCCCTGTCCTCACCGCCCCCCACCCCGGCCCTGGCAACCGCCGTTCCCCTATCTATGAATTCGATTACTCTAGATACTTCAGCAAGAAATACATTTTAGTTAGACAGGCAAATATAGACATGCATTCTTTTAAAAAAGAATGAGAACATCACCTGTAAGGCTAAGCTGACTTTGCACACCCCCTCTGGTCGCCTCCCTCCCTGCTTGCAACGGTTGCATGCAGAGGGAGCCGCTGTTACTTTAAGAGTTTGGATTTCTGTACATCTTTCTGTGCATTTGTATCCATACAGACGTGCTCTTAGAAAACAAGTCGTTTCTTTTTTCTCACAGGAGTGGCATCGTACTGTATGTAGAATTCCGCTACTTGAACTTGTTTTTATTACCCGCTATATTTTGGAGGACTTTCCAAGTTAGTAACAGAACTACCTCATTCTTTTAAGCTGCGTGAGGTCAGCTGGAGGGCTGGTGAAGGTGCAGATTGCTGGGGCCCCCCAACTGACACCAACTCCGGGGAAACCCCCGAGTTAAAAATAGATCCAATAGGAATTTTGATTGAGCTTGAGATAAACCAATAGATGAAGAGAATTGATTTCATCATGTAATATCACATTAACGTTCACTTTTCTCATTTAGTAGAAATATGATATGGCGATTTTTTAAATTGGGAAATGGTGGCTCTTGCTCCTGTCTCCTCGGGCTGGGCAGCTCCACTGGAAAGAGCGATGTGGCTGCTCCCCTGTGAGTGGCTAGTTGGACATCCCCGCTTGGGCGAAGCAGACAGATGAGACATGGCATTGAGCAAGCTCTCACCTCATGAATGAATGGTTTTGTGTGCTAAGGTAGGGCTCCAGTTTAATACGGCCAGGAAGGACTCGGGGTGCATAGGGGGGAGTCTCTTCAATAGAAAGGAGTTTTTTTGGCCTTTCTTCTCACAGCTGGTCCTCAGTGCTTTGCACACTGTTGACTGCGTCTGACACACAGCAGTGTCCCTGGGATCGGGCTTGTGGCGCTTATGTATAGGGGTGGGAGTGAGGAGGGAGACGCAGTCAAGCAACCAGTTAGAATACAAGGTAGAACGAAGTAAATGCCGTTTACTTCCACAAGTGAAGTGTTGTGGAAGTCACGAGAAAGGAGAGATGGATCTCTTCCCGCCCAGAAATCAGAAGACTTGAAGATGTGAGGATGTTGCCCAGGCCTTACAGGAAGCAAGACCAATTAAAGTGAGTGGCTAATGGGTGCATTCTAGAAACTTGCAACTCAAAAAGCTTGAATTGAGGTCCTTGATTCAGTTAAGCGTAGGAGACTAGGGTTTTTTGTTTTTTATGGTTTATTTTTAGAGAAAGGGGAAGGGAGGGAGAAAGGGAGAGAAACATCAGTGTGTGTTTGCCTCTATTGCACCCCCTACTGGGGACCTGGCCAACGATCCAGGCATGTGCCCTGACTGGGAGTTGAACCAGTGACCCTTTGGTTTGCAGGCTGGCACTCAGTCCACTGAGCTACACCAGTCAGGGTGAGACTATCTAGTTTTAAGACCCTAAAATGAATTTCGATGAACGGATGGCAAATTTTTCTCAGGAGTCCCCAAATCTTTTCTCCCTCACCAGACATCCTGTGTGTGGGGTTCAGATCACATGTGCGTATTGCTCACTGCGCTTGCTCTGATTTGCTGAACTCAGTGGGTGCACATTAGAACCAGGTGCTCTCATTACGTTTTCCCTCATCCTCACCAGGCCTGTCCAGATTGCCCTGGTTACTTTTTCCGGGCAATGTCGATATAAAAAATAACCACTAGGTGGCAGCTTTGCTTTGCGCAAATTTCTTACCACTGTCTAGGCTTGTGGAACAGCTGCTAGTTGCCAAGCTGTCGTCCGGTGTAACTCATGGAGGCGAGTGTTCCCCTATTGTGGGTTTAACTCATTGCTCTATCCTCTGTATTTTCTGTAATATGGATGCTATACTTCAGTACTCTCCAACAGAACATTCTGTGATGGTGGAAATGTTCTCGGTGATGCCCAGTGTGGTAGTCACTAGCCACATGTGGGTATCAAGCCCTTAAAATGTAGCCAGTGGGGCTGAGTAAAGGAGTTTTAAATTTTATTTCACTCTCATTTACTAGTTGACAGTAAATAGCCACATGTAGCTTAATGGCTGTGGTATGGAACAGCACAGATCTCAAGGCTTGGTTAGATTTAGGTTTAATAGTTTGGACAAGACATCAGAGGCCATGATGCATATACACTCTCACCTCCGTACTCGGTGGCTTCAGAGCTCCTTAAACCCTGTACTTGTCACATTTTGACGAGAAAAGGGTGTTTCAGCACTCGGCGCTTGCTGGGACTCCACGCACTTGCTAGAACTTGCATGAGTCGTGATGCTGCCCTGCAAGAGAAAATTCTGCATCGTTCAGTGCTCGTCACGAGTTCTGGAACAAACGATGAGTAACGAGGTACCACCGTACTTCATACTGCAGCACATCAGGGGTGAGAATGAAATATCGTCCCACTGTTAGTGATGCTAGTTAAAAAAACCCTTTACTGAGATGTAATTTATGATCAATAAAAACATACATTTCAAATGTAAAATGCAATGGTTTTCAAGTGTTTTCAAGTGTTCACACCTGTGTATCCATGACATTGTGCAGACACAGGGTATTCCATCACCTCCAAAGTTTCCCTGGTGCGTCTTCCCAGTTAGTCCCCAAAGCATCCTTTCCACAAGTCGGTGGCAGCCACCCATAGCTTTCTGTCACCATGGAATGGATGTCTTTGCAAGAGCTTCATATAAATAAAATCACGTAAGTATGCACTTTTGATTCTGATCTGGCGGAGGACAGTCAACAGGCCGTTGTTGAGATTCATCGACGTCATTGCACATATCCACTGTTCGCTCTTCGCACTGCCCAGAGGTGCTACCTTGTGTGGCTGTGCTCCAGGCCGTCACCCTTTGTTGGTGGAGATTTGGGTGGCTTCCCGTGTGGTGCCGGAAGCTAAGCTTTTCCTCTAGGCACGGTTTTAGCTGCATCCCAGACACTTTATAGGCTGTGTTTTAATTCCCCAATGTCTCTTTCTTTTGTGAGTTCTCCTTTGACACATGGATTATTTAGGAGCATGATTTTTAATTTCCAAATATTTTGGGATTTTCAAATATCTTTCTCTTACTAATTTCTGATTGAATTCTGTTGTGGTAAGAAAACACCATCTATGTGACTTAATCCTTTCTATTTTTTGTGGCCCAGTATATGCATCTGAGTGAATGTTTCTGATGCCCTTGAAAAAATATGTGTCTGCTATGGTTGGGTGGAGTGTTTCATAAATATCACATAGGTCAAATAGTTTGATAGTGTTCGGGTTTCCTGCTTTTTGAGTCTGCTTATCCTAGCAACTATCAAAAGCGGTCTATTGAAGAATGCTTCAGCTATAAATGTGGATTTGTCTGCTTTAGTCTTCAGTTCTGCTGGTTTTTGCGGCATGTGTATTAGGCTTTGCTCTTGAGTGCATACACAATTAAGATGGCTTTATCTTCTTGATGAGTTGGTCTCTTTGTCACTGTGAAATGCCCCACTTTGCACCCGGTAATATCTCTTGTCCTGATGCCTATTTCATCTGATATTAATGTTGCCACTCCAGTTTTCTGATACTTACTGTTTTCATGATGTATCTTCTTTCATACTTTTAACCCATCTGTGTTTTTAATATTAAAGTGTATTTCATGTAACTGGGTCTTACTTTCACCCAGTCTGGCTCTCTCTGCCTTTTAATTTGAATGTGGATGCCATTTATATTTAAGGCAGTGACCAGTGTGATTGGGCTTAAGTGTACCATTTTGCTGTTTGTTTTCCATTGGTCTCATCTGTTCTTTGTTCCCCGTCTCTTTCTATTTCTGTAACTTTTGGTTGAAGGTTTTTAAAATTCTACTTTATCTTCCCTGTTGGCTTATGTGCTCTCCTTTATCTCTTTAGCGGCGGCCCTGGGGTTTCACCCAGGCATCACCCCGTGCACGGCCTCACCGAGCTCCCCAGCGGGTGCCCTGGGTTCTCCACGAGGGAACTTAACGCTGTGCCAGCTCAGGCAGCTGTTCGGCTCCCTGCTTCTTGGTGGCTCCTCACCTGACCTGCTGGGACACCCCCACACATGGGCATCCTGGTGTTCGTGAAAGACTCCAGGGCACATTTCTGGGCAGACTTTTTCAGAGCTGTTTTTTTAAAAATCTACTTCTTTCTTGGCCAAAATTCTGTTCTGCAACTTCTAACTGCCTTAGCTTCTGTGAACCCCAATCTCTGCCTCCACCACATAGCTGGATCGGGGGGCCCCTTCCCTGCTCTGTGGTTTGGAGTGTGCCTCCAAGCAGAAAGCTACAGCTTCTACGGGCCTCACTTCATCTTTTTTTTTTTTTTGGTTTCACAGTGTTGCCTGTTGTCCAAGGTCTGAAAATAATTGTTTCATATATTTTGTCTGGTTTTCTAATTGTTTACTGTGGGAGGGTAAAAGTTATTTCATCATGTCAGAAGGAGAAGTCTCATTTAACTTTTGACTATTGATCTCTTTTATGTGGCGACATGGTCTTTATTATAGTAATTTAAAAATGAGTATAAATAATCTGTGTTCAAGTAGAAAACCTTGAACTGCCAACGGGAGTAAACACCATCCATAATCCCCTCCACCCTGAAGTAAACAGAAATAATGTTGTAGCATATATCCTTCCCGACGTTTCTATGTGCATATGTGTCTATGAACACAAAAGTGAGACCACACTCCCCCCACCACGACGGTGGTTTGTAACAGCTGCCTCGCCCCAAGGACACAGGACAAACGGCGCCGTTTCTCCTCTGCGTCGCGACAGCCCACGAGTTTCCCAGGGCAGCCTGCTGCGTTTCAGCAATGTTTGCAGGACCCTGGACTTGAGAAGTTCCATGTGTAAAAGAAAACCCTTATTTAAAAAAAAATTTTTTTATTGATTTCAGAGAGAGAAACACTGATTTGTTGTTCCACTTATTTATGCCTTCATTGGTTGCTTCTTGTATGTTCTCTGACTGGGGGTCAAACCCGCAACCTTGGCGTTTCAAGATGATACTCTAACCTACTGAGCTATCCAGCCAGGGAAAAACATTTTTTTTTAAGTATGCTTTATTGATTATGCTATTACAGTTGTCCCATTTTTTCTCCCCTTTCTCTCCCTCTGCCCTGCACCTCCCTCCCACCTGCATTTCCCTCCCTCCTTTTAGTTCATGTTCATGGGTCATACGTATAAGTTCTTTGGCTTCTCCATTTCCTATACTATTCTTAACCTCCCCTTGTGTATTTGTGCCTACCTTTTATGCTTCTTTTTATTTATTTATTTAAAGATCTTATTTATTTTTAGAGAGAGGAGAAGGGAGGGAGAAAGAGAGGGAGAGAAACATCAATGTGTGGTTGCCTCCTATACACCCCCAACCAGGGTCCCGGCCCACAACCCAGGCATGTGCCCTGACTGGGAATTGAGTTACTAGCCTTGCGGTTTGCAGGCCAGCACTCAATCCACCGAGCCACACCAGCCAGGGCCCATTTATGCTTCTTATTCCCTGTATCTTTTCCCCATTTCCCCCCTCCCCCCTCCCTGCTGATAACCCTCTATGTGATCTCCATTTCTGTGATTCTGCTCCATTTTAGTTCTTCGCTTAGTTTATTTTTTTGTTTTTGTTTTTTAGGTTCAGTTGTTGATAGTTGTGAGTTTGTTGTAATTTTACTGTTCATAGTTTTTATCTTCTTTTACTTAGATAAGACCCTTTAACATTTCATGTAACAAGGGCTTGATGATGATGAACTCCTTTAACTTGACCTTATCTGGGAAGCACTTTATCTTCCCTTCCATTCTAAATGATAGCTTTGCTGGATAGAGTATTCTTGGATTTAGGTTCTTGTCATTCATGACTTGGAATACTTCTTTCTAGCCCCGTCTTGCCTATAAGGTTTCTTTTGAGAAATCAGCTGATAGTCTTATGGGAACTCCTTTTTAGGTAACTGTCTCCTTTTCTCTTGCTGCTTTTAATATTCTCTCCTTATCATTAATCTTGGGTAATGTAATTAAGATGTGTCTTGGTGTGTGCTTTCTTAGATCTGACTTGTTTGGGACTCTCTGAGCTTCCTGGACTCCCTAGAGTCTATTTCCTTTATCTTATTGTGGAAGTTCCCCTTCATTATTTGTTCAAATAAGTTTTCAATCCCTTGGTCTTCCCCTTCTCCTTCTGGCACCCCTATGATTCGGATGTTGGAACGTTTAAAGTTGTCCCAGAGGTTCCTAAACCTCTCCTCATTTTTTTTTTTAATTCTTGTTTCTTCATTCTGTTCCAATTGAATGTTTATTTTTTCCTTCTGGTTCAAGTTGTTGATGTGAGTCCTGGTTTCCTTCCCTTTACTGTTGGTTCCCTGTATATTTTTCTTTATTTCACTTTGCATAGCTTTCACTTATTCCTCTATTTTATGTCCATACTCAATCATTTCTGTGAGTATCCTGATTACTAGTGTTTTGAACTCTGCATCTGATAGGTTGTCTATCTCCTCGTCACTTAGGTTTTTTTTTGGAGTTTGATCTGTTCTTTCATTTGAGCCATATTTCTTTGTCTTGGAGCACTTTTTATGTTGTAAGGGGCAGAGCCTTAGGTATTTGACAGGGTAGGGTAACCCATGTCGCTGTGTTATAACACTGTATGTGGGGGAGGGGCCCAAAAGGGACCAGTGCTGCTTGCTCAGCTTTCACTCTGCTTTTAGTCACTTCCTTCATGACCCGTAAGCAAATTGGGCCCTTCTGGTGCTGACTCTGGGTGGGTGGGCTTGTGTATGTTCTAAGACCTTGTGGGTCTCTCCAATGAACTCTCCTGTGAGGCTGGGAGTTTCTTCTGCCACTGAAACTCCCACAGGTTTTTATAGCCAGAGGTTTTGAGGCTTTCTTTTCCAGAGCTGGAACCCTGGGTTGTGCGGCCTGTCTCACTCCCCAGTGTTCCTCCCAGGAGGAAGGGAGTGAGACAGACCACACAACTGGGAGTTGTTCCTCCCAGTTTCTCTGCAAACAAATGTGAGACTGCCTGGTACTCCAGCTGCCGCCTGGCCCAGCCTGGTCCGTCGCCTTGCCACGTGTCCTCTCCTCCCAGCTGCCTCTCTCTGCTCCTCCTACCAGTCTGGATGAATGTTTCTTCTTTATTCCTTCGTTGTCAGATTTCCATACAGTTCAACTTTCTGGTAGTTTTGGTTATTTCCTGTTTTTAAATTTGTTGTCCTTTTTTGGGTTGAGCAAGGAAGCAAAGCATATCTACCTACGCCTCCAACTTGGACCAAAGTTTGAAAAACATTATTTTTTAAAGTCTATAATTCTGCAAATGCAAAAATTTGCAAGAGGAAATCTTTGAGAGAGAGAGAGAGAGAGAGAGAGGGAGAGAAGCAGATTTGACATTGCAGTTTTAGGCCCCAAATAGGCTTGTTCATCAAATGCATTGTTTGAGTGGGCAAAGACAATTTTTTTATGGCTTGTCAGATTTTAAGAAATTCATCCCAGTCTGTACTATTAATTACTTTGGATCTATTCAAGTTAAAAAGAAACAAATGGGAAACTTCCAGTCAAGACGATGGCATACATAAACATGGCTCGCCTCCTCGCACAGCCACATCAAAATTACAACTAAAATATGGAACAACCATCACTCAGAACCATCAGAAATCAAGTCGAATAGAAGTCCAAAAACTATGGAATTAAAGAAACCACACCCATTCAGACTGGTAGGAGGGGCACAGATGTGGAATGGGCTGGCCCCACATCCACAGGTGGTGCATAAAAATTCGGGAGGGACATCTCAGAAGTGAAGAGTCCCAGCTGCACACCAGGTCCCCTAGCCCAGGGTTCCATAAGTCCCCATAACTTTTGGCTGCAAAAACCAGTGGGAATTGAGTTACTGGAAGAAACTCTCGGAGAATAGATAGGGGGATGTTAAGAGCAAGTATAGGAAATGGAGTTGCCAAAGAACTTTTATGCATTACCCATAGACATGAACAAAGGAGGGATCTCTGGAGGGAGTAAGGGATGCTGAGTGGAGGGGGCAAAGGGAGATAAATAATGACAACTATAATAGCATAATTAATAAAATATAATTTTTAAAAAGAAACAAGCCACTTTGCTAAAGCACACACATAAAAAGTACCTACATTCATTGAAGAAGATACAAGAAACATTGTACCCAGGACAATGATGCCTCATTTCCCTTCGAAGTAGGCACTTTGGGACCTCACACAGTTCTCCAAGCATCTCTTCCACTGTTAAAAACACTCTGCAAAATCATTTGTTGGAATTGCCATTGCCCTGTTGTATTCTCCTGAAACTCATCAATGGTACGAAATCTTTTCCTTTTCAGAGGTGATTTTAGTTTTGGGAAAAGCCAGAAGTCACAGGGCACCAAATCTGGGCTCTAGGGGGGACTGAGTCATCTGGGTGATTTGCTGTTTCAACAAAAAACTGCACGAGACGTGATGCATGAGCAGGTGCATTGTTGTGATGAAGCTGCCAGTTACCAGTTACCCGTGGCTTTGGCCCTTTTCATTGCATTGCATCTCTCAATCAATGGGGGACACTGAGATAGTCTTCCTTATTAATTGTTTGTCCTGGAGGGGCAGACTCGTGATGGACAACACCTTTCCTAACAAAAACACAGTTAACACGATCTTACTGTGACTTTGCCACCCCTTCTCTGGACGTGGAGAACCAGGTGACTTCCATTGGGAAGACTGGGCCTTCATTTCCAGATCACAGCTATAGACCCACGGTTCATCTCCAGTTATGACCTTCTTGAGGAAATCTGGTTCTTTCATTGCAGTTTGAATCAAGTCATTAGCAGCTGCAGCACGATGTTCCTTCTGCTCTGGCAGCAGGAGCTGTGGAACAAATTTTGCCACAACACGTTTCATGCCAAGATCATGAGTCAAAATCTTGGACATGGTACTTTTCGGAGTCCCCAGATCAGCTTCTAGTTCTCGCACGGTCAGTTGCCGATCTTTGTTGACTGCAGCCCTACGCGTTCAACGTTCTCAGGCCTTCCAGAACGTGGATCACTTTCAACAGACTTGACCGTCAGAAGCACTTGCGCCACACTTTTATTTGCTTTGCACTCATTGCATCATCCCCGAAAACCTTCTGAATCATCTGAATAGTTTCTGCCGAGGAATGTTCAAGCTTAACGCAAAATTTGATGCAGTTTCATTGCTCTACTCACTCATTTTGAGTACAATGGCCACACAGCACACATGCTCACTCAACGGCGTCTACCGCCCCCTCTGCCTAGTGCAGTGAAGTCATCATTGTTCACACATGCGCATTCCAGTCCACTCTCCTTGGCTGCCAGGTTACATCGATGTCTCGCAAACCGTTCTCATTATATTAACAATGTCTGGACTTTTCCTGGACAGACCTCGTATGTCTCTGTCTTCCTCCTCCGACCCACGCACACCCTAAGGGAAGTGTGCACGCATGATGTGCTTCTCGGGGGCAGTGTCCCACAGGCCCTCAGAAAGCTGTTGCCTCGGCTTTGGTCCAGTGTCACGGAAGGTCCAGGGTCTCGGAGGGCCCCCAGCATGCTCACCCGGCCTCCGGGGTGGATGAGGCCTCTCCTGGCAGCCCTGTGAGCTCCGGGAGGATCGGCATGAGGTGGACACAGAATATTTGGTCTTTGATCTCACCGGAAGAACGTGCTATCGCTATGTGCAGGAAGAACGACAAACGATGAAGCATGGGGACGCTCTGTGCGTGGAGACGTTTCAGGGGATCCCCGCTGGGCCTCAGGAACTTTGCAAGGTTTGCCCCGTGGGCCACCTCCGGGGTTGAGATTTGCCAGGCGATCTTTGGTTCTGCTTCCAGCCCCTTTAAAGGTGATGGCGTCGGGTCTGTAACTGCATGGCAGGATGTGGCACAGAGCACAGCCTTGGGTGCTATGGAGGATTCAGGGGCAGGGCATCTGAGGCTGGGGTGGGCACCCTTCCCAAGCGCAGATGTTGAAAGCTGCAGCCTTTCTGAGGCCAGTGAGGCAGGACATGCTCACATGTGTACGGCAAATGAGGATTCCAGAAGATTCGAGTCCCAAGGGGACTTGGGTTGTTAAGGCTAATGAGTTCTTTTTGTACCTGTGACATCATGGTATTAAAAAGGAAACATAAAAAGCAAAAGTTTTGGAACCAGATAAACCTCTGTTCAAATCCGGACCCCTGGGCTTCCGGACTGTGAGGTTTTGACCTAAGGCTTTTCACTTGGTTCCTTATCTTTCTTGCAGAATTAGTGATAAGCCATTGTAAGTAGCAGTGTAACTCTGGGACACAGCAGGTGATTAATGAATGTTAATTTCCTCTTGTTTTCTTTTTCCTAACTTTGGATGACCTTTGACATGATTCTTATAACAGTCCTAGAACATAAACAGGGAAAATATTTTTATTCCCTTTTGAGACACGAGAAAATGAGAACAGAGGCATTTCATGGTTTGCCTGAGGCCGCAGGGACAGAGCTGGGTCTGGACCCCGGAAGTCCCGACAGTACAGGAGAACTATGGACAAGCTGTGTGTTAGCCCTGGCCCACCCCCACTGGCTGGGTGACCTCTCTGACACTCAGTTTCCTCATCTGTAAAGGAGGATGATAAGCATTCACTCCCTCGCCAGAGCGCAGCTTGCTGTCTGTCTCCGTCTCCTGCGTATGTCTCTGATTGCCATTCAGGAAGAGCTCCCTCTTTATATTCAACGGGCAACTGACAGGCACCAAAAATTGATTTATATCCATGGCAACTGTCACCCAGGGGAACAGTGGGAAACAAGAGTCTTTTCTTTCCATCGCATCAAACAGAGGCAGTGCCCAGAGCCCATCAGGCCTGACTCTCCTTCCTGGCCCTGGCTCGTCTCTTCAGAAAGGAGGCGTGTGTCTCCTCCTCCTCCTCCTCCTTTTTCCCTCCCAGGGAGCCCTGGCTGAGCGCTGGAGGTGCTGGGGACCCACAGGCCTGGGGACTGCAGAACCTTGGAAACTCCCCTGCAGCCCGGCTCCTCAGGTAACATGTGAAAGCTTGGGAAGTGTTTGTCAGTCATGCTCCCCAGGGGCCTTGAAATTGCTCCAGAAAGCCTGCATTTGGTGGTGGTTCATAATTTCTAGAGAGAAGATCGGCGGCAGCTGCAGGAGGGAGATCCATGATCCAATTTCTGATGACGGGGAGACATGTTCCCTCTCTCCTCACCTCTGACGCTGCTTTTGTATCTTCTCAAGGCATTTTTTTTCTCCAACAGATTTTTCGTCCTCTTCTTCCAATGACTTTTCTGGAGGGAAGTGATGAGGGAGACAGACACTGGGGCTCATCTGGGCACCTTTCTTGAGATCTGGTTTGTCTTGATGGTCCCAAGAAGTAAAGTATGATTTGAATTGAACTCTAAATGTGTAATTTTGGTTGGGCTTGGGTGCTGAGTGAGTGGCCTTGGAAACGTCAAGACAGATCAGAGCACTGTTTTTCCTCAAAACTCTGGTCCTAAGAACCATTTCATGAACAAAAGGGTCTGTGGTCGTATGGATTGGAAATTGCTTCATCCTCCAATCCTTATATGACCATACACAGAACATACAGCGTGGGCAACTGTAGGTGTGTAGTTATTCATATGGAAAATCATACAGTAATTAATAAATAACAATCCAAGAATAAACTGTGCTTCACATACTCACAGCTGTAAAACTACTTTGGCTCCACCGTGCATTAAAGGCCCTGAGACATGGTACAGTTAAGAAACCAGTTCAGCATTATTTAAGCTTATGTTTCCCAAACTTTCTTGAGAAGATTTTTTTTTTTTTTTTTTTGCATTCACATTTGTTCCACAAAACAGAAGTGTGGAATGGCTGGGCTGGGGATTCCCACTGGTCCTGGGGCAGGTCTGGCCAATGGCCTGATTCCAGAATATAGTTGGATGGAACATAGGATCCACCTGAAATGCGGGGGACTGTATGTCCCATTTCCCCCATATCCTGGAATCACCGAGCTATAAAGGATCTTAGTGGGGGTGGGGAGTGGGAGCTGAGTGGGCGGGGAGCTTGGATCCCTAGGAAACATCCTGGAAGGTTGCTGTCCAGCTTCTTGGACATCCCTAAGAATGGAGAGTTCATGGCCTCCTGGGGTACCCATCCATTAGGGTATAGGAAGCTCATCCTGTGTGCACCCATGAATCAGTGCCCTGGCCTCCGGACCCGTGTGGCCTGGTCTGGTCCATTGTGGCTTGTTATCCCTGCAGAGGCTCAACGGAGCCCCCGCATTTCCCTCTGAGCCCTCTCTCTGTCTTTCCACTGTGGCCCACATGGTGTGGTCTAGGGCTCTTCATCATCACGTTCTCTGCCTCCTGGATGTGCTGTCATTTGCTGGTGTCCTTCCCACAGTGTGGTGAGAAGAAGCAGATCTGGACAGACTGAGCGCTTCCCTGCAGGGCCCAGAGCAGCGCCTGCCCCGGTCTCTGGTCCAGAAGGGTCAAGTCTGTCCTCACCTGCTTGCCCTTTTCCTAGGGAAGCAACTCATGCGTTGGGGAAAGTTTCTGTGATTAGTCTGTCCGTGCCAAGAATGTGAGCTGCATCCCCACGGTTGCATTAGGTGCTGTCCGAATAAGGAAGATTCGTCAAGGCTTTCCACTTCATCTTCTCAGCACAAGAGCCTCTCGCTGGATAGAAAGTGTCGGTAAGTTGCCTTGTCAGGGAGGAAGCTGTCATCTTCGAGTACTAGAAAACCCTCCGCAAAGTGTCTTAAACAATGAAGAGCCTTTGTGAGCACACCAGCTCTGGCGTCAGCAGCAGAGCTCGAGGGCTGCCTGACTCAGAGTGCCTCAGGTGTGCTCCTTCCTCTATGGGGTGCAATGGTGCGGGCTGTGCCTGGGGGTGCTAAGCTTTTGCAACAGCGTCTCACCCTATGTGCCTGCCCTGCTCAGGGGAGAAAAGGGATAGTTTTACTCTCTCCTGTTCTTTCTTGATTCCTGATGTTTCAAGCTTCTTTCTTTTATCATTTTCTTCTTTCTGAAGTACTACCTGGGGCCATTCATTTAGGGTAGGAGGTCTGATGGCGGAAAATTCTCCTTGTTTCCTTCACCCGAGGATGTCTTGATTGCATTTTCGGTCCTGAAGGATATTTTTGCTGGGTACAGAATACTGAGTTGACAGGTTTGTTTTTCTTTCAAGGTTTTTTTTTTTTTCTTTGTCTTTAGTTCCCTGAACTTTGATTATGATATGTCCTGATCTGAATTTCTTCGGGCTTATATCATTTGGTATTTGCTGAACTTCTTGAATCTATAGATTAATGTCTTTTGCTAAATTTGGAAAGTTTTCAGTCATTATTTCTCTGAATACTTTTTTAGCTCCACATTTTTTTCTCCTCTCCACTTCACCTTTACAAATATTAGATCTTTGACTGTAGTTATACCGGTCCCCTGAATGTGTTAATTTCTATTCGGTCTATTTTCTCTCCGTTATTTATATCGGGTACTTTCTATTGTTCTGTCTCCAAGTTACCATTCTTTCCTCTGTCAGAGTCATATTCTCATCAAGTTGTTTATTTCAGTTGTACTTTTCGGTTTTAAAATTTCTGTTGTTCTTCTTTATATCTTCTCTTTCTTTGCCAAGACTTTCTATTTTTTGTGAATTTCAAGCAGGTACATAATCGCTCATCAATGTGTTTTATAAAATCCTTGTTAGCTAATCCCAACATCAAGTTAGAAACATCTGTGTAACCTGGATGTTTTGTCGCTGAAAGTCTTTCCTCATTTAAGATGAGGTTTTCCTTGTTCCTGGTAAGTGATTTCGAGTTGTGTCCCGGACAGTTGGTGTTATGTTGTGAGACTCTAGATCCTATTTAACCTTCTTTTTTAAAAAATACCTTATTTACTTTTTAGAGAGGAGAATGGAGGGAGAAAGAGAAGGAGAGAAACATCAATGTGTGGTTGCTTCTTGCAAGCTCCCTACTGGGGACCTGGCCCACAGCCCAGGCATGTGCCCTGACTGGGAATCGAACTGGCAACCCTTTGATTCGCAGGCCAGCACTCAACCACAGAACCACACTGGCCAGGCTGATCCTATTTAATCTTTTCAGCAGGCAGTCTCTCTGGTTAGGTATAGCCCACAGGTCCGGGCAGAGATGGATGTTCCGTTCCTTACCAGGCCCCACTGACTCCATCCCAGCAAAAGCCTCCCGCTCAGGCCTTGCCTTGTTGCCAGTGGGTGGGGTGGAAGCTCCACTGCCCGCTGGGCTCTGCTGGGTGGACTCTCAAGGGCTGTGCAAAATGCACCTTCCTCATTCTAGGTAGTGCAGGAAGTGCAGCAACGCACCTGCTGGGGTTTCTCTCCAT
>PVJI01006406.1:0-86802 GCA_004026765.1 Micronycteris hirsuta
TCCCCTAGGCACAAGAAATCGGGTGTTCCCACATGAGTTGGAACCTTGCGAGGGTGTCTGGGATCAATTCCCGAGACATTCTGGGGCCTTATAGGGACCCCCAACACTGCTTAATCTAACTTCTGGCTCATCCCGGAGGCTCCATATAAAGGTTGGTCACCTATCGTTATGAGCCCCACTCGCAGTCCTAAACGCTGGGGAAGAACCCAAAACCCATAAGCAGGGTGAGGGTACTCAGAAAGTCTGTTACCCCTCTCCCTAACTGTCTTTCACCAACAGCACATTTTGACCCACCACACTATATCCCTCAATAGCTAACTAGGTAGGGTTCAGCACAGATGGGGGAATCTGAAAAGACAACAATTGAAGGTAAAAAGGAGCCTTTTAATAGCAAGAATGGGCTTTGATTTATCTAAAGAGCAGGAAGTTTATCCGTGGGTGTTACAGCAGCTCCTCTGGGGAGTGGGTTGCAAGGTGAAGGAACAGCATCTCCTTCAGCTTTTACACACTACAAAGGAATACTACCCTGCTTTTCCTGAGGAGGGAACCTTAGATACAAAGGTTTGGGAAGATGCAGGCAATAGGATAAGATGTTTACAGGACAGTGGTATTTCTATCTGAATTCAAAACTCAGTAACTTGGGGGCTAGTCAGGACTGTTCTCCTGCCCATATGGGCTGGGAGACAGGAATTAGTCACAAATGAGTATAAAGAGTCTAGTTCAGAGGAGGAAGTCATATGTGATGTAGTGAAAGAACAAGCTATGAAAGTTCTGCCTACAGCCCCACCAGAGGACCTGCTTCATAGCTATCGCTCCTAACTCCAACCCTGGGAGCGTTCCTCCTCACAAGATGACTTACCACCAAGAGAGCCAGAAAATTTAGACAGATATCCTGTTAGGGCCATGTGACGGTGCCTTTGACAGGCAGCAGAGGCTGGGGATTTAGATGCCCTTTCAGCCTTCCCCATTATAGTCAGGAGTCAAAGAAATGTCCATGAACCCCTTCCTTTTTCCCTTTACAAGGATCTAAAAAAGATCATTAGAGAAAATGGGCTTCAGTCTTTATACTAATGGGCTATTTCAAGCCATCAGTGATAGCTATAGAATGGCCCCATGTGACTGGATTGCTCTGGCCAGGAGACTCTTAATCCCAGCTCAGTTCACAGTCTGGCCATTCAGAGTACTCTCAGTGAGCCGGCCAAGGAGCAGCCAAGAATGCACAAATGAATAATCCTGTCACCCTTCCATTGCTGCTCGAGTCTGGAGATTTTGCCACCGCTGTGGCTCAAGCCAGGCTTGATCCTCATGCTTTCAATCAGAGTGCTCAAATTGCTCTCAGAGCCATGAAGGCTGTGCCTGATTCCCAGCCCAGGGAAATTTCTTCCTTTACCAATATCTGTCAGGGTGCTGTGGAGGCATATATCGACTTTATTGATCACCTCCAAGAAGCTACTGAAAGGCAAATAGATAATGACAGAGCAGCCAAATCTCTTTTGTGGCAGCTAGCTTATGAAAATGCTAACAAAGATTGCAACACCATTATAGGACCCCAGCGAACTACCACCAAACACATCAGTAAATTTATCAAGGCTTGCCAAGATGTCGGCACAGAGCAGCATAAGGCTTCTCTCTTCGCTGTGCGATTAAGGAAGATCCTAGATGTTACAATTGTGGAAAGCCCAGTCACTTGCGCAAGGACTATTTGTCCACACTGGAAGGGGGAAAGGGTAATTACAAGCTTCCCCTAAAGGATTGTCTGTGCTGCGGCAAGGGCAGACATTGGGCAAAGGAATGCAGCTCCAAATTTGACAAAAACGGTCAACCTATTCAGGGAAACTTCCGAGGGGCTCCTGCTCCAGCACTTCCAACCCCAATTGGAGCTTTCAGAACAGCAATCAATATCAAGGAATGCAGGGAAATGCACAGTTTCTGACCTTCGAGCAGCCACCTGTGGAAGTGCAGGGCTGGACTTGGTTACCACCAACAAGCTCATCTTAAAGGAACAGAATCAAGTAATTATAGGAACAGGATCAAGGAAATTAAAATCATGCTTAAAGCTTCTGGTTATCATATTATTCCTGCCCAGACGCATATTGCCCAGGTGCTCCTACTCCCCTATGCAATCTCAAAGACTCAGAATACAGTGAGGGGAGAGGGAAGCTTCAATAGTACAGACAGTCAATCAGTTTTTTTGGACAGAATCAATTAAATTAAATAAACCAATCTAATAAATAAAGATAAAGGATAATACCTTTCATGGTCTTATAGATACAGGAGCGGACATCTCTGTTATCTCAAATCAGTTTTGGCCTCCGGAATGACCTCTAACAGACAGGGAACGCCTGTGACAGGTGTTGGAGGAGTTCCTAACCAGAAGTCAGTGTATGGTCTCTTCAATGTTATGGACCAGAAGGACAGGTGGGGAGAATTTGACCATATATCCTGCCTATGCCCCTTAATATTTGGGGGTGTGACCTCCTTAGTCAGTGGGGTATGCAAATCTCTCTGCCGCATTTTCCCTAGTGGCCACTGCTCTTATAACTCCCCTACCACTTACCTGGCTCTCCACGATGCCGGTATGGGTTGATCAGTGGCCACTTAAAGGAGAGCGACTTGAACAGACCTGCCTTTTAGTTAAACAACAATTAGAAGCAGGTCATATTGAACCCTCTAACAGCCCTTGGAATATGCCTATTTTTGTTGTACCAAAGAAATCTGGCAAATGGAGGCTCATTCATGATCTAAGAAAAATCAGTGAATCCCTCCAGCCTATGGGCCCCCTACAGCCAGGAGTCCCCAGTCCAGCTTGCATTCCAAAGGATTGGCCATTTTTAGTTATTGACCTAAAGGATTGTTTCTTTACAATCCCTTTAGCAGAAAAAGGTTGGGAATGTTTTGCATTTTCCCTCCCAGTCATTAACAAATTCTCAGCCTTTGCAGTGGTTTCAATGGAGAGTTTTGCCTCAGGGAATGCTTCACAGCCCATCTATCTGCAGCATTTCGTTCATATAGCCATTCAGCCAGTAAGAGATCAGTTCCCTGATTCAATTATCTATCATTATATGGATGGCATCCTGATCACAGCTGAGATATTTTAGCAAAAACTGCTTCCTTTCTTAAAAATCCTATAGCCTCTGCTGGGCTAGTAATTGCTTCAGAAAAAAATCCAGCATTCAGAACCTTGGAAATATTTAGGCTATATCCTTTTTAACAGGACAATTCGGCCTCAAGTCCTTCAAATTAATCCACCCAAGGACTTAACTCTTAACCATCTCCAACAACTCTTGGGAGTAGTCAACTGGGTGTGCCCAGCCTTGGACTACCTACCCCCCAATCAACTCATTTATTTAATGCCCTTAAAGGGGACCTGGATCTTAATTCCCCCAGAAAACTGTCTTCTGAGGCCCTACAAGAATTAAATATGCTAAATCAACATATTGAGCAGTGACAACTAATTAGAATTAATTTATGGTTTCCTCTCCGGCTTTTCTGTTTCCCAACCTTAGGCACCCCAACAGGTCTTCTAGGACAGCTATCACCCCACTTAGCTATGATGGAGTGGCTTTTTCTGTCTCATCAACCACAACGTACTATTACCACCTATATAACTGCATTGTGCCATCTTATTATAAAAGGACATGAGTGAACACAGCAGTTATTTGGATATGATCCTGCCTTTATTCTTGTCCCCTTAACTCAAGTCTATTTACAACAATTGGCAGCTCAATCTTTAGAATTTCAGTGTGCCATAGCTGATTTCATAGGAGGACTAGGAATTAACCTGCCCTCAGATAACTTGCTTCAAAACATTCCATTCCTTCGAATAAGGCTAGCAGAAAAGGTCAGCCCAACACCAATAACTGGGATGAGAACTGTGTTTCTTGATGGGTCTGGAAAAACTGGACGGGCTGCTATTACCTGGCAAGAGGGCAAAAACTGGAGAAGTTTTGTATCCTCAGGACATTCCTCTACTCAAAGGGCGGAGCTTTTTCCTGCAATCATAGCCCTGCAGCAATGGCCCCAGGAACCTTTGAATATAGTCTGTGACTCAGGGTATACTGTTTACACTATTCTGCATCTAGATCAGGCATTAGTTAAGACTTCCATTGACCCCAATCTGTTTAACCTATTTTTGACCCTACAGTCCCTCCTTGACAAGCGAGAACACCCCCTCTTCGTTATTCATATTCGATCCCATTCAGGCTTGCCTGGCCCCCTGGTGGATGGTAACAATAAGGCAGATGCCTTAGTCAGTGTCCTTACTGCCGTCCAGCAAGCAACAGCTTCTCATCAGTTTTTTCATTAAAATAACCAGGCACTCCAAAAACAACTTAATATTCCTCGCTCCCAAGCTAAGCAAATTATTAAAGAATGTCCTGATTGCCAAGCCCTTAGCAAGACACCCCCATCTACAGGAGTTAATCCTCGAGGACTAAGTTCTCAAATAATTTGGCAAGCAGATGTCACTCATTATGCTCCCTTTGAAAAATTCAAATACATTCATATCTCTGTTGATACTTACTCTGGTGCTCTACATGCATCTGCTTTAACAGGAGAATCTGGTAAAAATATGCAAGCCCATTGGCTTGAGACCTTTAGTCATTTGGGATGGCCTCAGCAAATTAAAACTGATAATGGCCCTGGATACCTTGTCCATTCTACTCAGGTTTTTCTTCAGCATTGGAACATTCAACATAAAAGAGGAATACCTTACAATCCAACCTTTCAGGCAATTGTAGAACAGGCTCATCATACTTTTAAAAATCTTAACAAACAAAAAAGGGGGAGTCACGAGTCTTCCTCCCAAAATTTGATTATGTTAGCTATGTTTACATACAATTTTCTGAATTGTGAGGAATCACTTTGTACTCTAATTGAGAAACATTTTCAGAAGAAAGAGCCAAAGTCATCCTATCCTCAGGTTTTATATAGAGATCTTCTGGGAGATGGCTCTTGGCAGGGACCTGTAGATCTCTTAACATGGGGAGAAGGGTATGGGTGTGTTTCCATTCCTACAGGTCCTGTCTGGCTACCAGCTAAAAGAATAAAACCTTATCATGAGTGATACAGACACCAAGCTCTGCTACCTGGAGCAAAGAACTGATTGATTGACAGACCAGATGGCCTAGCTGACCCTGAACAACCAAAAGGAAAATGGACACACACACCGTCACCCAGGGGCCGGGATCCACCAACGGAGGAGGATGGGGCCTGCCCCAATGACAGGGGCCGAGGCTCAAGCATGTTCTGCTGAGGGCAACAACCCCGCAGTGCCCCATAATGTTCCCTTCAGGTGTGTCCCCACCACATCGGGGGACATCAAGGTTCTTAATGCTCAAGCAAAGGCCTTACCGAACAAAAAATGTTCCAGACCCTCCACGATAATCTACAATGGCTGAACCCTAAAAACTGGTTCAATGGACTGAATTTACGAGTTTGGGTCACAACAGCCCTTGAATGCCTCCTTGTCTTAACCCTCATTTGTGCTTTACAATGTATATGGAGGTTGTTTGCTCACGATTGCATTTGGAAACAGTAAGCAGTAGGTTTCACAGGCTTATCAACTATAATTGTGTTCACAAACAAAAAAAGGGAAAAGATGATTTGGGAACCGCCCTGCCTGGTTTCAGAAGCTGTAACCCACCATGGCTAAGGCTGAATGAGAGACCTTGGGACCCTAAGCCACTGAGGAGACAAAGCTTATCTCCCTTGCAGGAGCACCGCCTCTGTCCACCTTACTTCACCCTGCTTGGCCCCCAGTGCATGACCAGTTAGCCAATGATGGCTAAGATTCCTCAAGGGAGGGATGACCTAAGACAAGACACGATCACAAGGAAGCCTTCAGGGAAGGGCTTGGGGGGCTATAGAAAAAGAGGTTAATGGACCCTTGCCCCTTGGCTTTGACGTAGCCGGAGTCCTCATTCTGTCTGCAAGAAGTCTCCTAATCTCTTGACTGCCTTACTACCCTGTTCAACCGAAGCCTGAAACAATGCTGGAGGTGGGTGTGGACCTGTGCTGGAAAGGGTGGGTTCCCTGGGCACTCAGGCCTAAGAAAGAATGCATAAAATCCTGTGAAACCTGCTTTGCTAATACCCTCAATTTAAATGATAAGGGTCTAAGCCTGAAATGAGTTTGTTTCCTCAAAGTTTTATGGCCCTTTAGCTATCTGACTCTGATTCTAAATAAGCTCTCATAGTTCTTTGAATGTTATCTATTATTTGATCATTACTGCCTAACAATGACTGATGGGCTTAATCTGAGAATGTGGGTCTTTGGAGTCCCTGGTTGTTTACTGATTATAATAATGCTCTGTGTACTTCGATGCATTTACAAATTATTATCCCAGTGCCATGTGAGAGACCAGCAATACCAAGCTTTGTGGGATCTATAGCGGTCCTAACTAAAAACAAGGGGGAAAATATAGGAGACCGTTCTGCATGGTGTGGACCCAGCTCTCACTTGGAAAGGCCAGTGGAAAGCAAGTTCTGGTACACAGGACCCATGTCCATGGATAGGTTCTCCCATGGGCTATGCAAACAGGCCTGCATTGTACCGAGGCCGCTTTGAGGCTTGCTTTTTTTGCTAAAACTTCCTTACCCTGAATTGAGGCAACAAACGTTTACTGCATATGTTTAAAGTAACTTCCTAAAATCTATGCTAAACCTTGCAAGGATGAGTGTAACCAGTTCAAACACTTTTCCATTTACATTCACAAATATCCTTCCTGTTTGATGTAATTAGCAACATCCTCTCCTTTGTTTTCTGTAAAATGTAACCAGCTAAAGTGAACCTGTGCATAGTAAATTAGGACCATCCTCAATGTAAAGTGCCTGGAAAAGCAATGAAAGCCTGTCAAGGTAAGGGTTGGGGCGCTCTCCCCTTGAGGGAGTGCTGTGCTGTTCTTTTTCCTTCACAGGATTTGGTAGTCTGTGTGAATTTGTTTCATCTCAGCCACAATGCCATGGACCCCACAGGCTGTGGTCCATATCAGCACAGAATGATCAACTAACAATAATAATGTCTAACAGAGCCCCCTTCCAAGGTAGCAATAAAGACTGAAGCCAAGTGCACAAAGGATCAATTGCTAACTGCTGAATAGTAGAGACTTGGCTCTCCTTGGGAGTCTGTTGGCAGCAGGAGAGGGCATTTCTCTGCAGACCCAGCAGTCACTCTTATTGTGAGCCCAGGTGACAAATAGGTTATCTTGCATGCTATGTTCAGAAGACAAAGAAGTTTTGGTCACAAGCAACAGTAAATCATAAACTTCAGGCAAAATACAGGCTATTTTGTTATCTGTATCAGAAACCGTGGCTGGGAACAGTTTCTGTCCTGGTGTGCAATACCACACCAAGTTCCCAGCAGGGGATGGGGCAGTTGGGGGCACTAATGTAACAGAAGGAATGCTAATACTTTAAATAGCCACAAAAGGTGTGCCCTTAATGTTCGGTCAAATGGGTTCAGTACCACCAGCCAATAGTGGGTGTGCTGGAAGCAACCAAGGAGCTATTTGCAAGTTAAGATTTTGTCCCTCCCTATAGGCTCCAATGAGCCCAACCCATCTTTGGGGGGAACCTGCCATATCCAAAGTACTCATAAGTCACTGGTTTCTGCCCTGGGTCATGTGGAGCCATCAACAATATGGTATTATGTGGCCTCTGCTCTGGAGTCAATTCAGCAATCTAGCTCTCCAGCTGAATCCCTGGTCAGTAGTCCCCTGGTTAAGGGATGATATGCACTAGGATATGCTTGTCTGGCATAGCTGTTGCATCCCATCAGAGTTTCTGGAATCCTATGTGTCCACCCCTTTAAAGAGTGGGTTTCTCTTCATGGAGCCTGTTCATTCTCTCAATCAATCCAGTGGCTTTAGGATTATAAGGCAGATGGAAGTGCTATATTATATTGTTCTTATTGGCCCATTCCTGCAACCTTTGGCCAGTGAAATGAGTCCCTTGGTCACTGTCAATGTCTGTGGGCCATCTATGCATAGCATACAGTTTCCTAAGTCCCTGTATGGTAGCCTTTTTGGTTGCGTTCTTAGTTGGATATGCTCACAACTGGCCAGTGGCAGTATCAATGCATGTCAACACATATCTGAAGTTCTGAGGCAGCAGCAAGGGTTCAACTTAGTTTACCTGCTATCCCACAGCTGGTGTTCTTGCCCTTGCTATCTATCCAAGACGTCACAGCAATTGTCTCCTGCATTTGAGGGAATACGGGGTACATTTCTTGTGTGCCTCCTTAATATGGGCTTGAGTAAAGTTTATGCTCATCTGTTTGTCAATTTCCCAAAGAGAGTATACCCCCTTGGGTCCAGTCTTTCTATGTAGCCAGCAAGCCACTTCTTGAGGGTCACTGTTTTCCTCTATGTCCTGGACCTGGTCCAACTGATATGCCTCCTGATTCCCTGGAGGGGACATAATACCATGGGCTGCTACATGTACATTGTGACCTCCATGTTTCTTGTTCTTTCTCAGCTCTCATTCCACATTTCAGCTCCCCATAATGGTTGATGATGAACTTCCCAGTTGACATTTTTCTATGGTCTTATCCACTAAGTGAGGCCTTTGTAGCCAGTCCAACTGTCAGAGCAATAGGGCTTGCTTAATGCATTAATACCATCCAAACTGCTCATAGCTGTGCCCATTGACTGTTCTGCTGGCTTCCTCCATTCAGCCATATTGTGTCTGTACTTAGCTATATGGCCACTGTAGTCCAGCAGGGCAGGTTGTCTTTAGCAGACCCATTGGCATACCAGGCAGTCTCAGGGATTGCAACTCTTTAATATGCAACTCAAATGGTGGGTGTATCCACAAACCCATGTCTTGTTTGCAGTCATTTCACTAATATATGTGACTTGGCCCAAAATAGCATGCAGCTCAGCACTAAGTGGACTAATTAATAGAGCACATCATTGCTGCAGGTAAGCGTACCACTTGTGCAGGGTGGTGGACTGAGTTACCACTGATTGGCATTTGTAAAATTCCTCGATCCATTCAGCAATGGGGTATCGTGTCCTTAGTGTCACTGGCAAGGCTTTTGTGATGCTCTCTACATGCTGTAGACTAAGGTATGCTGCCAGCAGTTGCTACTCCATAGGACTATAGCTCTGTTCAGCTTCCTTCCATAATTGGGAACAGAGTGCAAGGGATACTTCTATCCTATCCTGCTTTTGCCAGAAAACCCCACCTAAAGCTCTCTGGATAGACCAAAACATCTAATTCACAAGGGTCACTTGCATTCACTACCCCCAACTTCTGACTTTGTTTTACTACCCCCTTTGCACTGGAAAAGGCATCAGTGTGCTCTTGTCTCCAATCCTAAAGTACTCCTTTCTTTACTAATTTTATACAAGGGGTATAACAGCTGAGCTGGATGAGGAATAAAAGGCCTCCAATATCCAAGCAATCCCAAAAGCTTTGCAGTTGTTTCACTGATACCGGCATAGGATAATTTTGGATCTTATTCAACACAGCAGCTGGAATGACTTTTGTCTTACCAGACTAGACAACTGCCAAGAGTTTGACAGAGAACTCAGACCCTTGTACGTTGCTGCAATTTATGACTCATCCCCATACTTCTAGGTGCTCCAACAGACTCTCTGGCACCTTATGTAAAATATCAAGGTCATTACCACTTAGCATAATGTCATCAATATAATAATGTAATGCTATCCCCTCCCCCACTTTCCCACATAGATATATCTTTTGCTACTAAACAATGGCAGATGGTGGGGCAATGCAGGTAGCCTTGTGGTAACACCTGAAATGTCCAGTGTTCTCCATTCCAGCTGAAGGCAAACTGGTCTTGGCTTTGTGGGTCTATGGAAGTAACCGAAGTAATTATTAGCAAGATCTAATACAATATATGTTCCCAGAGACTCTCTGACTTAATTCAATAATTGGGAAATATTAGGAACTGCAGCATGGATTGAGGGGACTACATTATTAAGCTCCTGGTAGTTCACAGTCATCCACTGGGACCCATCTGGTTTACAGACTGACCAGACAGGGCTGTTAAAGGAACTAGAGGTAAAATGAATTATGCCCACTCAATATAGTTTTAACCATATTGGTGATCTCTGCATGCCCCCCAGGTAAGTGATACTTCCTCACTGATATAACCCACATTAGTGCTGGGAGCTTCACAGGTGTCCATTGGGCCTTTCCCCTGAGCATTGGCATAATTGTGCATATGTGCAAATGGAACTCTTTTATTGTTGTGGATGTTTGACCTAATTGAGCTAAGATGTCAATGCCCAATATATAGGTAGTTAGGGGTGAAATAAACACCTGATAGGACCTCGGAGGGAACTAACCAATCTGCATACAGAGCAAAACTTGTTTCACCTTTAGGAAACTATCCCCATAGCGATCTAAAGCAGTAACATAGCCCATAAACTTATGAATATGACCATAGATCAGTGTACATTCTGCTCCAGTATCTACTAGAGCCAAGACCCATTCTTTCTTTTGTGGTGTCTAATGGATGGTTAGCTCTTCATTGGACCTCTGGTCCCCTGAACCATCCTTACAGAGGGACATCAGACACTTCCCTAGTCCTGCTGCTCAGGCTCCTCCCATAAAAGAGGAGCAGACTGAGGAGTGGACAGCACCACCAGGTTCCCATCCCTGTGTGTTTCCTTCTTAGATGGCAGCTTCTGAAATTTCTGTTCAGGTTTTAGTTTTTGCCATAATTGTAGCAAAACATTTGGCTGTTTGTCAAGTCTCTTTAACGGTGTGCCTGTTTTTATGAAATCATACCACAATTGTCTGTGGGAGACCTTGATCGGGCCCTTCTCTTCATACTTCCAACCCTTCTTGCCAGTTGCCTGAATATTAGCTCATCTTCTGGCTATTCCAGTTTCTTTTAAATCTGCAGTAGCGTGGGTCACTTGATTTACCAGCAATCTAGCCATGGGTTTCAGGATCAACACCAGGGATCCATACCACTGACTGGGGGAAATAGTAGTATAATATCTTTCATGCCAGAGGTAAAGAGCTCATTATCAGGCCCCAAATGCTGTGCACGAATAGCATTCCTCACTCCTAGCTCTCTAGTTAATTCCTGAAGTTCTTCTATGGTCTGCTAGGGGATAGAGAGGAGGGCAGACGGTCCACATTTGGCCAAGTTCCCTGGCATGCCCCCTATATCTATTCCAGCAAAAAGAACACCCATTCTTCATTTACTCTTTGTTCATAAAGGTACTGTCTCAGAGTTTGTTGTATAGTTACCAAGCCTAATTTCAACATTTCTCCCCCATCTTGTTCACATGGAAACAAACTCACTAGTGCATTCACATGACTTTGCAACCCTAGCAGCCACATGCCCCATGGCTGTGTGGGTCCCACACACAGTCTCCAGGAGGGAGCTTGAAACAGACAGCGACCAGGAACTAGCTAACCTACAGGGATGACCACTTAGCAGCCACCTGCACTTTCCAAAGGACTGTATTTTAAATTGAAATAGGAACTCTGCCTTTTGTGTTGGTCTTGCTAAGGAAATGGACTTTGAGACAAGATTCTGCCATTCTTCAAGATGGTACAGCATCTGAATAAAACCTCTTTCCTTTTTCATCAGCAACTGCCTTAGGACTTTGGCTTTTGTGACAGCAGTTGCTTAGATGAACTCCTCTTTTTTTGTTCAGTAACACTAGAAAGTTTTGGGGGGTGAGAGACACTAGCACTAGCCACTAGGAATTGCTATTTTAAAGGGGGCATCTGATTAGAAAGGGAAACCCACCTGGTACAGGTGGCTACTACTGAAGTGCTTCCACAGTGTCTGCAAGATAGTGATGATAAGGTAGAGACCTTAGCCTGCAGGGTAGTAAAACTGGAAGGAAAGTCAAGTACCATGCTGCCAGGTCTGGGCAATGAGTCAGGGAAAAATGGGATCCCAAAACTTGGGATTTAATGGAGGATTCATCCATCCCTTCCCCATTGTTGGCGGAGGAAGAGGGTGACATCATAGAGATACTAGAGTTGTAAGCATGACCAATAACGATTACAAAGATTAAGTCAGAGCAACCACAGCCACAAGTGGGTGAACCTGGCAGGTCTCCCTGTGCTGGAGATGTGTCAGTTTATGTCCACAAGGGAATATACCTCAGCTGAGTTAGGACAGTTAGGAAACAGATACAGGCAGAAAGAGAAGGAGTCTGTAGCAGTCTGGGTGCTGCACTTGTGGGATTCAGGTGCCAAAGGTGTTTTTCTGGTAAGGCCACATGACCCATGGAGAAAACAGGCTAATGCATTGTGTGAGTGTAAGTCATGAGGAAAGCAGCCATGAGACAGAGAGAGAGAGAGAGAGAGATTGAGATTTATTCCTGGTTTATATTAGCTTGGGTGTGAAACAGTCCAGGTGCTTTCTCAAAATGACCAATCAACTTTCCAAACTTTCATGTGCTTCTGGTGAGTCCATCTCCCAACCAATCCCTTCTTTCTCCAAGCTAGACTGACAGCCCTCTTTGGCCCAGCACCTCTTCCCTGCTGCCATTTTTATTTCTATGGCACTTGTATCTGCCTTCACCTCATCCCACCCCCACTACGGTACTGGAAAGGCAGTGGGAAGGGCTTTTCATGCACTCAGTGTGAGAAACTCCCCCTGCTGCTCTCTTGGGAAGACTCCCCAAGCTCTGACTGACCACTGAAGCCTTAACAACTCTCTTTCCCTTATCTATCTTCAGCATCTCCCATAACTCTACTACTCCAGCAGACATTTTCAATGCATCGTCATACTCACAAGCCTCCAATGCCTGTGCCAACTGGCTCAAAGCATGAGTACTTGGCCATCCTGGAATATCCCTCCACAGTGCCTGTTTTTCCCTTATTTTGCCACTGGCTTTCATAGGTTCTTCAGAATCCTGCTCACAGCACCAACTGTTAGGGGAAAGCCCCAAAAGTCTAATTCAGAATCAATTCTGAATAACTGACACATAGCCTTATTCATATTCCTAAGAGCTTTAATATGGGAAACTTACACACATGAGCAAAGCAGTTGCTTGCTCCCAGTGGTGGCTGGCTAGGAGAGATGAACACTCCCAGGACAGGGTCTCTTTTTTTTATAAGGGGTTAATAGTAAAACCATATGGTGGGTAGTCAAATAGACCACCAGGAAGAACCATGCATTTCCAAGTTCACAGATAACATAAGGTAGTTATCCACATTCTATACATTCATTAACCTCCTTCCTGGGCTCATGAGTTTTATTATCTTTAGGTGGCACTCTGGCTTTCTGAGTAGTCAGCCAAGCCAGAGGCTACAGAGATTTAAACAGTCTCAGAAGGTTAAAAATAGAGTCCAATAGAGTCCCCAGGTGTCATTACTGTTACAGCCATATTGCATCCCTCACTTCTCCTACAGATGAATAAACTACATTTTGTTTATATATTCATCAGTAAATAGATTGGAATTAATTGTGAAAACTGCTGCTACAATCATATTTATACAAGTTTTTGTTTAAAAACCTATTTTTATTATGGAGGTATATCTCTAGGAGCAGAAAGTCTGGGTCACATGGTAATTCTATGTTTAATTTACTGAGAAACCACCAAAATGTTTTCTACAGTAACAGTGTTACAGAGCAGGGGTGGAGGGACACCCAACGATATCCCAACCCCGCACCAGGTTCGTTATGCTTGCCACCAATGGAAAGACATCTCTCAATGCCAGAGACTGGTGAAAAGGAAAGGAATTATTTATTTACAAGTTATACAGGCTTGGAGTAATGACTTAATGTCTCCTTTAAAATGCTAAAGTTCTTTGAAAACCCGTTCTCTAGAATACCCACAAACGCACAGTCCTTCCTTCTCCCCTTTGCCCAGTCCAGGGTACCGTATCTCAGGAAAAGAAGTAGAAGTCCGTGATTCAGGCAGACCCTAGGTTCCGACACCATCCGCTGTGTCACCACCACCATCTCCAGTTAATCCAAAACCATGTGGCATCTTCTCATGGCCGACCGGCAAGTCCTTTCATCCCTTTTCTTCCAGGCAAAGTCTCTCCTGCTTCCTAGGCCACGTGGCAAAAGTGCCACCCAAAGCCACGTGCTCCTCTCTCTCTCTCTCTCAGGTCAAGGGGTACCCACTCCTCCAAAGCCTTGTGGTCCAGAGAGCCTTATGGCTGCCGTGTCTGGGTTTAAATCCCCATGCCAATCTTCCTCTGCAGCCCCATTTCCGACTCCTCCTTCAATCAGCTACACCTGCCAGCACTTCATATTCTTCCAGTTTTTCTGAACTGCCATGGTGACTGTGGGCAGGTGTGGCCCCATGGCATGGAGCCAAGCATCTCCAAGTTCTCACGAAGGTGCTGTGTCCAGGGGGAGTTGCCTCCCAGTTACATCTTGGGTGGCAGTCACTTCCATCCCCCTGGTTCAAAGCATGGCCACAGCCATTTAACATACCTATGAAAACAGTTAAAGGTTACAGATATGTTAAATGGCCATGCCAGAGGTTAGCTGCAAACCTGCTGCTATACAAAACAGCTCTGAATGGCCCTGCCCCATGTGTCCCATCCCCCAGCTCAGACTTGTGGGGGGGAGGACATCCTATATATATTTTTCTAATATTTCCTAGACACCTTGAGTTCTGGACCCCATTACAGATCCCTATTTGGGCCCATTTCTTGGCTGCACCCTGTTCCAACAGCACCCTTTTAAATTAAATATAGCAATATACAAAGATTTCAATTTCTTCACATCCTAGTCAAGATTTATTATTTTCCATTGTTTTGGCTATCACCTTCCTAGTGGATGTGAAGTGGTATCTCATTATGGTTTTAATTTGCATTTCCCTAAAGATTAGTGACATTGAGTATCTTGTCATATATTTGTTGAACATTTATATATCTTCTTTAGAAAAAAAGGACTCTAACTTTCTTGTGCATTTTTTATCAGGTTGACTTTTTTTAATTGTAAAAGTTCTGTCAACATAAGAAACATCCAAACCTATCAGAATTATTATGAGTTTATTTGAGCCAAACTGACAATTGCTGGAAAGCAAAATCTCAGCAGATTTACAAAATGCAACAGGAGGAAGATGGCGGCAAGATAGGTGGGAGCAGAGTTCACTTCCCCCTGTGCATGGGTGGAACACCTAGTAGATCTGAGGAACAGAGTGAACAGCCAATGGTATCCAGCATACATGAAGATTGGAGGCCAAAACTGTAGAGAACATTGAAAAATCATACAGTAAGGAGGGTGCTTCAAGACAATAAGGTCCCTGGGACCAGCGCGGAGACCAGGGCAGCTGCAGCCCCAGGCCCGACGCCTGCCAGGTCTGCTGCAGGATTCTTGGGAGAAAGCCAAGTCAACAGCTCCCTCCCCTGCCAAACAAGGTTTGAGCAACACTAGGAGAGATCTGGATGCTTGAAGTCACAGGGGAGAATAGGGACAAAGTGGCAAACACCTAGGGGTGGTGTGCAACTGGGGACACTGTAGATGCTGGCTAGGAAGAGTTGGGCCGTGACAGACCCTGACACGGATAGTCCTGGGTCTGATTGGAGAGTTGGGCTGTGTGAGAGGTCAAGCACTTGTTTGGAGTGGCAGGCCTGAATAAGAGGAACTTTTCAAAAAGAAAAAGAAAAAAAGAGGCACTTAGAGGCTGTTCAGGGAATTCTCCGGCAGCAGCCACCACCACCTCCTGCAACTACCCCTGGCCTCAGCAGCTGTGCTCTCACTGCAGCAGCAGAGGCTGAGCGCTCACGCCTGCAGCCCCTGAGAGAGTGTGCACCCGAACCTGCTCCCCAGAAGCTGCCCATACCACCCCAGCAGCAGAGGCCGAGTACTCATTTCCACAGCCCTGGGGGCGGAAGGCGCCTGACCCTGCCACCTCAGCCCCTGCAGCAGCAGAGGCTGCATGCTCACACCTGAAGTTCTGGGGATGGTGTACACCCAAGGCTGCAGCCCAGAGTCTGCCAGTCCCACCCCAGCAGCTGACCCCACTGCCCAGAAGTACCTCCAGCCCAACCCCACCACCCCAGGTGCAGCTGCAGAGGAGGCACACACCGCATCCGCCACAGCAGCCCCTGCCCTGCAGAGCTGACTGCCTCTCCAAGAAGAAGGCGGAAATGCCCCCGCAGAGGAGAGCACAAGGGCTCAGGGAGTCAGCAATCCCCAGAAAGACTTAACTCAGTGGCAGGGCTGAACTACCATGAAGAGGCTCTGAGAGTCCCTAGCATCTAGGACAACAAAGAGCTAGAAGGTAGTGTGTGAGTTGCCCCTAATTGGTGCACCTCAAGGACAGCACAACTGGTGGACTGAAGGTGTAGGCCAGGCACAGAAGGGCACTGGGGGCCTGGCAGCGTACTGAGGAACTGGGCTGGAGGCTGGGTAACTTCGAAGAGTGCAGCTCAGATGTGGCCCCCACCCCTGCAAAACCACAGGAAGGGAAAAAAGCAAAACCAATCCCCCCTCAGCCTGCTGCAGCCAGGAAGACCAGCAGAAGTGGCTTGGCTTGCTTAAGGCCAACAGGAGGCTTTTTTTTTCCCTTTCTTTCCTTCTTTTTTTATTCCTTCTTCCTTCCTTTCTTTTTTTATTCCTTCTTCTTTTTTTTAAATTCCCACAAGTGAGACAATAAAACCAGGAACTGTGAAAAGACCAGAGTTGGACCCAAAGAGGGGTCATCCCAACAACTGAGAGAGTGAGACAAATTTCACTTTGCTACTCCAGAGAATTTGCAACTTATTGTATATTTGTATTATTATTATTTTTATCATTATTCTTACATCTTTTATTTTATTAGTATTTTTGTATTTCTCTTCTTTCTGTTTAGTCTTCTTCACTTGGTTTGTTAAATTGCATTGTTTGACTGGTTTCCCTTGTTCTCTCTTTCATAGTGTATTTTTAATTTTCTATCTTTCACTTCACTTGTGTTCCAATAGCACACTACTCTAGGTCTTGCACTTCCTATTCTTGTTATTCAGATCACATAGATTCTGTCATATGATGGTTGCTCCATCACTATTGTAAATAATTGCTGTTCCATACAACTGTATATACTACATAGCACCCCTCTCGGATCTTAGCTCAATTCACTGTTCCTTGAACTTTATTACTATGGTGGTGAACTCTATTCCTTGCACACTACACCTATTTACTATTCTTTACTCTCACTTTACCTCATAATCTGACCACCCACAAGCTCATTGCTTTCTAGATACAACTCACAATCTTTACCACCCTTAACAAGAGTATTATCTTTTTTCCATCCTTTCTAACAAGTGGCTAGTTGGGTGAAATATAACTGATAACACTATACATATCCAAGGATCCCCTATTTCTTCTCTACAGGTTAGTATTTTAAATACCATAGAATACACTCCTGCTCTCTTAAACCATTCTGCCTTCCCCCTCCAACTGATCACAAAAAAGAGTAGATGGGACCTGTGAACACCAGTATGCCTCCTAGAACAGGAAACTCACCAACAAAGGAACCTCAAACAGATAAAAAATTGAAGAAGGTGAAGGAAGGAGAGGGAGCCACACTAACCTCCACCCAAGACTGATCTGGAAATACAACTAAATGGTGGAGAAATTACCCAGAACAAACACTGAACAAGAACAAGAGAGAAGCCTCAAAACCTCATACAGACAGAAGAACCAGCTTCAGCACAACCTGTCCACACCTGCACAACAGAATACAAGACATGGTGGATGAAATGACCCTCAGTTAACCAGTTTGAGTAAAGGACCCACCAAAGACAGACCCAAAAACAATCAAAACCAAAAAAATGCAGAAAGCCAACATAAATGACACCCCAAGAGCAGCAAGCTCAAGATTAAGGAGACTGCACCACTGAATCTCATAGGTAATCTACCATAGTTGTTCACACCATAAACCCAGGGAGTCATAACAGATCAATTTAACAGGCAGAGTCTAACAAGAAGAGTCTCACAAACAATGGGAAGACAAAGAAACAATCCCCAAATGACAGGAAAGGAGGAAGCATCAGAAAGAGTGCTAAATGAAATAGAGACAAGTCAACTATCAGATATTGAGTTCAAAGCAATGGTTATCAGGAAGCTCAATGAGCTCACATAGAATTACCAAAAACTACAGGGAAACTACAATGAATTCACTGCAAACTATATCAACATGAAAAAGGAAATAGAAACTATCAACAAGGGCCAAGAGGAGACGAAGAATACAGTTTCTGAACTGAAGAACACAGTAGAAGGAATCAAAAGCAGGCTTGATGAAGCAGAGGATCGGATCAGAGAGCTGGTTGATAAGGTAGAAAAAAAAAACACCCAGAAAGAACAAGAAAAGGAAAAGAGGCTAAGAAAGAATGAAGAGGGATTAAGGGAAATGCAGGACAACATGAAACATAATAATATCCATATAATAGGGAAACCAGAAGGAGAAAAAGAAGAGCAAGGGATAGAAAACCTGTTTGAAAAAGTAATGATGGAAAACTTCCCTAATTCGATGAGAGAAAAAGTCACACAAATCCAGGAAACACAGAGTTCCAATCAAGAGGAACCCAAAGAGGCCCACTTCAAGACACATCATAATTGAAATGATGAAATTCCAAGACAAAGAGAGAGTCTTAAAGGCAGCAAGGGAAAAACAGGAAGTAGCATACAAGGGAGCCTCAATAAGGCTAGCAGCTGACTTCTCAATGGAAACGCTCCAGGCCAGAAGAGAATGGCAAGAAATATTCCAAGTCATGAAAACCAATGGTCTGCAACTGAGACTACTCTATCCAGCAAAGCTCTCAATTAAAATAGAAGTCCAAATAATAAGCTTCCTGGACAAAAGAAGCCTCAAAGAATATACCTCTACCAAACCAGCTCTGCAAGAGATTCTAAAGGGTCTGCTTTAAGAACAGGAAGAAAAATAGTGAGAAAGAAAAGAACACAGGTACAAAAAAATGGCAATGAATAAATATGTATTGATAATAACCTTAAATATAAATGGTTAAAGGCCCCAATCAAAAGACATAGAATAGATAAATGGGTAAGAAATCATGGCCCTCACATATGTTGCCTATAAGAGATCCACTTCAGAACTAAAGACCTACACAGACTGAAAGTAAAGGGCTGGTAAAAAATATTTCAAGAAAATGGTCAGGAAAAAAAAGCCAGGGTAGCAATATTCATATCAGAAAAAATAGACTTCAAAAATGGAGCCATAAAGGAGACCCAGGACTTCCGGCCAAGATGGAAACATAGATAGACACACTGTGCCTCCTCGCACAACCAAAGTAGGAAAAACAATAATTTAAAAAACAAAACAAACAACCAGAATGGACAGAAAATCGAACTGAGTGGAAGTCCTTGCCACAACCAAGGAGTTAAAGAAGGCACGTTCATCCAAACCAGTAAGCGGCGCAGGGAAGGGCGGAGAGCTTGCATGTGGCGAGATGGCGGTATGTGGAGCAGGATGGGCAACGCTGTGGCTGCCTGGAGAAACCCGCAGTGGATGTGCCTGGTCAAAACATGGCCTATGCACTCAGTGAAACCTGAGGCCGGCATACCTGGAGAAGCCCACAGGAACCAGCGGGGCCAAGACTGGTGGACCCTGCATTCCCACATTCACACACAGATAAACCAGGAGAAAATGTTGAGGAGCGGAGCAGACCACGCAGCCCAGGGGCCCAGGAAGGGGAAATAAAACCTCAAACCACCGATTGAAAACACCTGTGGGGGTTGAGGTGGCAGCAGGAGGAACTCCTGGCCTCACAGGAGAGCTCATTTGGGGGAAGTGAAAGGGAGCCAGCAGAGTGGAGCGAGCATCATTGTTCCCTCCCAGGCCCCACCCACACAGGTAGCATCACAACATAGCAACGACATAGGTTGCCCCACACTGATGAACACCTAAGGCTCCGCCCCTTAAAGTAATAGGCGAACCGAGAAAAAAAATGGCCCAAATGAAAGACCAGATCAAAACACCAGAAAAATACAACTAAGCAATAAAGAGATAGCCAACCTATCAGATGCACAGTTCAAAACACTAGTAATAAGGATGCTCACAGGACTGGATCAATTTGGTTGCAAATTAGATGAAAATATGAAGAATACACTAAGAGAAATAAGAGGAAATGTACAGGGAACCAATAGTGATGGGAAGGAAACTGGGACTCAGATCAATGGTGTGGACCAGAAGGAAGAAAAAACATTCAACGAGAAACGAATTAAGAAACAAGAATTCAAAAAAATAAGGAGAGGCTTAGGAACCTCCATGACATCTGTAAATGTCCCAACATCCAGGTTATATGGATGCCAGAAGGAGAAGAGGAAGACCAAGGGATTGAAAACTTATTTGAACAAATTATGAAAGAGAACTTACCCAAGCTGGTGAAGGAAATAGACTTCCAGGAAGTCCAGGAACCTCAGAGAGTCTCAAAGAAGTTGGAACCAAAGAGGAACACACCAAGGCACATCATAATTACATTACCCAAGATTAAAAATAAGGAGAGAATCTTAGAAGCAGCAAGAGAAAGGAGACAATCACCTACAAAGGAGTTCCCATAAGACTGTCAGCTGATTTCTCAAAAGTGACTTTTCAAACAAGAAGTGGCTTGAAAGAAATATACCAAGTCATGAAAGGCAAGGACCTACATCCAAGAATACTCTATCCAGCAAGGCTATCATTTAGAATGGAAGGGCAGATAAAGTGCTTCTCAGACAAGGTCAAGTTCAAGGAGTTCATCATCACCCAGCCTTTATTATATAAAATGTTAAAGGGATTTATATAAGGCATAGAGGGATATCAACAAGGGAGTGGGAGGGGGAGAGAGGAGGAAAAAGTACAGAGAATTAGTAGCATAAGTGGTAGGTAGAAAACAGACAGGGGGAGGTTAAGAATAGTACAGGAAATGTAGAAGCCAAAGAACTTATGTGTATGGCCCATGGACAAAAAATAAAGGGTAGGGAATGGAGGGGTGCGGGTGGAGGGGAATAAAGGGGGGAAAATGGGACCACTGTCATAGTATAATCAATAAAATATATATTTTTTTAAATAAATTTTTTTTAAGATTTTATTTATTTATTTTAGAGAAAGGAGAAGGGAGGGAGAGAAACAGCAATGTATGGTTGCCTCTCACATGGCCCTCATGGGGACCTGGCCCGCAACCCAGGCATGTGCCCTGACGGGGAATCGAACTGGGACCCTCTGGTTCCCAGCCCGCGCTCAATCCACTGAGCTACACCAGCCAGGGCCAATAAAATATATTTTTAAAAAAAGATACCCAGAAGGTCACTTCACTTCATAATACTAAAGGGAAGAATCCATCAAGAAGACATACATTTTTTAAATATATATGCACCCAACATAGGAGCACCCAAATACATAAAGAAAATCTTGGAGGATTTCAAGACAGATATTGACAGCAACACAATTATAGTAGGGGATTTTAACACCCCACTGTCAAAAATGGATAGATCTTCCAAACAAAATATCAACAAAGATTTTGTGGAATTGAACAACGCCCTAGATGAAATGGATCTAACTGATATATATTGAGCCTTTCACCCCAAAGAAGCTAAATACACATTCTTTTCAAATGCACATGGAACATTTTCAAAGATAGGACACAAAACAAGCCTCAACAAATTCAAGAAAATTGAAATCATATCAAGTGTTTTCTCTGACCACAATGGACTGAAACTAGAAATCAACCCCTAGGAAAAACCCCAAAACATTCAAACTCATGGAGATTGAGTAATATCCTATTAAACAATGAATGGGTCAAGAATGAGATTAGGGAAGAAATCAAAATGTTCCTGAAACAAACAAAAATGAACTGACAATGCAAAACTTATGGGACACAGCAAAGGCAGTCCTGAGAGGGAAGTTCATAGCGATGCAGGCCTACCTAAAAAAGATAGAAACATTTCAAATAAACAACCTAACCCTATATCTACAAGAACTGGAGGAACAACAACAAAGACAGCCCAGAGCAAGTAGAAGGAAGGAAATAACGAAGATCAGAGCAGAATTAAATGACATAGAGACTAAAAGCACAATTATAAGGATCAATAAATCCAGAAGCTGGTTCTTTGAAAAGATAAACAAAATCAACAAGCCTTTAAGCAGACTCATCAAGAAAAAAAGAGAGAGGACCCAAATAAACACAATCAGAAGTTAAAGGGGAGAGATTATAACTGATGCCACAGAAATACAAAGGATTGTGAGAAACTACTACGAAGAACTGCATGCCAAGAAATTTGAAAGCCTAGGTGAAATGGACAAATTTCTAGAAAAATATAATCTTCCAAAACTCAATGAAGAAGCAGAAAAGCCTGAACCGACCAATAACAGCTGATGAAACTGCAGCAGTAATCAAAAAGCTTTTGAGACACAAAAGCCCTGGACCAGATGGTTCCACAGGAGAATTTTACAAAGCATTTAAGGAAGAGCTAATCCCTACCCTTCACAGACTTTTCCAAAAATTTCAAGAAGATGGAAGACTCCCAAACTCTTTTTATGAAGCCAGCATCATTCTAATCCCCAAACCAGATAAAGACACAACAAAGAAAGAAAACTTCAGGCCAATATTGTTGATGAACATAGACGCTAAAATCCTCAACAAAATTTTGGCAAACCATATCCAGCAATATGTTAAAAAGATCATGCACCATGACCAAGTGGGATCATCCCAGGGTTGCAAGGATGGTACAATATTCACAAATTAATAAATGTAATATATCACGTAAACAAAAGGAAAGACAAAAACCACATAATCATATCAATAGTTGTGGAAAAAGCATTTGATAAGGTACAGCACCCATTTATGATAAAAACGCTTAGCAAAGTGGGAATAGAGGGAGCATTCCTAAACATAATAAACACCATATATGAGATACCTACAGCCAACCAACATCATACTCAATGGGCAAAAACTAAAACCTTTCCCGCTAAGGTCAGGAATAAGACAAGAATGCCTGTTTTTTAAAAAATATATTTTATTGATTATGCTATTACAGTTGTCCCATTTTTTCCCCTTATTCCCCTATGCCCCACACACATCCCATTCCCCACCCTTTAGTTTTTGTCCATAGGTCATACACAAGTTCTTTGGCTTCTACGTTTCCTATACTATTCTTAACCTCCCCCTGTCTGTTTTCTACCTACCACTTATGCTACTTATTCTCTGTAGATTTTTTCTCCTCTCTCCTCCTTCCACTCCCCTGTTGATATCCCTCCATACCTTATATAAATCCCTTTGATATTTCATATAATAAAGGCGGGGTGATGATAAACTCCTTGAACTTGACCTTGTCTGAGAAGCACTTTATCTACCCTTCCATTCTAAATGAAAATTTTTCTGGATAGAGTATTCACGGATGTAGGTCCTTGCCTTTCATGACCTGG
The DNA here is from genome assembly GCA_004026765.1 of Micronycteris hirsuta. NCBI lineage: Eukaryota > Metazoa > Chordata > Mammalia > Chiroptera > Phyllostomidae > Micronycteris > Micronycteris hirsuta. The sequence continues at coordinate 23,309 of PVJI01006406.1, forward strand.
TATACTTCTCTCCAGCCCCTTCTTGCCTGCGAGGTCTCTTTTGAGAAATCAGCTGACAGTCTCTGGGAATTCCTTTGTGGGTAACTGTCCCCTTTTCTCTTGTGCTTCTAAGATTTTCTCCCTATTTTTAATCTTGGGTAATGTAATTATGATGTGTCTTGGTGTGTTCCTCTTTGGGTCCAACTTCTTTGGGACTCTCTGAGGTTCCTGGACTTCCTGGAAGTCTATTGCCTTTGCCAGCTTGGGGAAGTTCTCCTTCATTATTTGTTCAAATAAGTTTTCAATCCCTTGATCTTCCTCTTCTCCTTCTGGCAACACTATCACTCGGATGTTGGGATGTTTAAAGATGTCCTGGAGGTTCCTAAGCCTCTCCTCATTTTTTTTTTTTTTTGAATTCTTGTTTCTTCATTCTTTTCCGGTTGAATGTTTTTTTCTTCCTTCTGGTCCACTCCGCTGTTTTGAGTCCCAGTTTCCTTCTCATCCCTATTGGTTCCCTGCACATTTTACCTCATTTCCTTTAGCGTATCCTTCATTTTTTCAACTAATTGTGACCAACTTTCAACCAGTCCTGTGAGCATCCTGATTACCAGTGTTTTGAACTATGCTCTGATAGGTTGGCTATCTCTTCATCACTTAGTTGTATTTTTTCTGGAGCTTTGATGTGTTCTTTCATTTGGGTTTTTTTTCTTGGTGTGCCTGTTACTTTAAGGGGCGCGGAGCCTTCAGTGTTCACCAGAGCAAGGTAACCTGTGTAGCTGTGTTGTGACGCTACCTGTGTCGGTGGGGCCTGGGAAGGTACAATGGCATTTGCTCCTCTCTCCGCACTTCCCCCACTACCCACAGGCAAGTTGGGTCCTTCTTTGCTGGCTCCAGGGTGGGTAGGTGGGCTGGCGTAGTTCCAAGTCACTGTGGGTCTCTCCAATGAGCTCTCCTATGAGGCTGGGAGTTCCTCCCGCTGCCGCCTCAACCCCCACAGGTGTTTTCAATTGGTGGTTTGAGGCTTTATTTCACCGAGATAGTGGGTTGTGTGGTCTGCTCCACTCCTCAGCTATCCTCCTGGTTTATCTGTGCAGAAATGAGGGACCACTCGGTCCACCAGTCTTGGCCCCACTGGGTCTGGGTCAGCCAGCCATGGGCTTCACTGAGTGCACCGGCTGCATTTTGGCCAGGCACGTCTGCTGTGGGTCTTCCCGGGCAGCTGGAGCATTGCCGGTACCACTCCACAAACTGTTGTCTCCCCATGCTCTCTGCCCGGCTCCACCCTGCTTACTGTTCTGGATGAACGTGTCTTCTTTAATTCCTTGGTTGTTGTACTTCCACTCAGTTCGATTTTTCTGTCAGATCTGGCTGTTTTTTTTTAAATTGTTGTTTTTCCTCTTTTGGTTGTGCGAGGAGGCATAGTATGTCTACCTACGCCTTCATCTTGGCCGGAAGGCCAGAATGCCTGCTTTTACCACTCCTATTCAACATAGTATTGGAAGTTCTAGCCACAACAATCAGAAGAGAAAAAGAAATAAAGGCATCCAAATTGGAGAGGAGGAAGCAAAACTGTCATTACTTGCAGATGACATGATAGTGGACATAGAAAATCCTATAGACTCCACCAAAAAACTACTCACCCTAATAAGTGAATTTGGCAAAACAGAGGGATACAGGGTATATATTCAGAAATCAAAGACATTTTTGTATACCAACAATGAAATATCAGAAATCAGGAAAAAAATCTCATTTGATACAGCAACAAGAAAAATAAAGTACCTAGGAATAAACCTAACCAAGGAGGTAAAAGACCTGTACTCAGTAAACTACACAACAATGAAGAAAGATATCAAGGAAGACACAAACAAATGGAAGCATGTACCATGTTCACGGATTGGAAGAATTTACATCATAAAAATGGCCATACTACCCAAAGCAATTTATAGATTCAATGCAATCCCTATTCAAGTACCAATGACATAATTCACAGATACAGAACAAATATTTCAGAAATTTATATGAAACCATAAACAACCCCAAATATCTGCCCTGGCTGGTGTAGCTCAGTGGATCGAGCGCGGGCTGGGAACCAGAGGGTTCTGGTTCGATTCCCCGTTAGGGCACATGCTTGGGTTGCGGGCTGGGTCCCCAGCGAGGGCCATGTGAGAGGTAACCATACATTGCTGTTTCTCTCCCTCTCTGTCTCTCTCCCTTCCCCTCTCCCTAAAATAAATAAATAAAATCTTAAAAAAAAAAAAACAAACCCCAAATATCTGCAGCAAATTTGAGAAAGAAGAACAAAGTAGGAGGGATCACAACAGCTGATATCAAACTGTATTACAAGGCCACTGTAATCAAAACGGCTTGGTACTGGCATACAAACAGACACATAGACCAATGGAGCAGAATAGAGAGCCCAGAAATAAACCCAAGTCTCTATGGTCAATTAATATTTGGCAAAGGGGAAGAAGCATAAAATGGAGTAAAAATAGCCTCTTCAAGAAATGATGTTAGGAGATCTGGACAGCTACATGCAAAAAAATGAAACTCGATCACCAACTTACAGCATACACAAAAATAAACTCAAGGTGGATAAAAGACTTAAATATAAGTCGTGACACCATAAAAGTCCTAGAAGAAAACATCGGTAGGAAAATCTCAGACATTCCACGCAGCAGCATCTTCAGTGATATGTCCCCTAAAGCAAGGGACATAAAGGAAAGAATAAACAAATGGGACCTCATCAAATTCAAAAGCTTTTTGCATGGCTAAAGAAAACAGGATTAAAATGAAGAGACCCAACTATATGGGAAAACATGTTTGCCAATGATACCTCAGACAAGGGTTTGATCTCCAAAATATGTAAAGAACTCACATTACTCCACTCCAGAAAGACAAAAAGCCCAATTTAAAAATGGGCAAAGGACCTGAACAGACACTTCTCCAAAGAGGACATAGAGAGGGCCCAGAGACATATGAAAAGATGTTCAGCATTGCTAGCCATCAGAGAGATGCAAATTAAACCACAATGAGATACCACTTCACAGCGATCAGAATGGCCATCATAAACAAATCAAGAAACAAGTATTGGAGAGGATGTGGAGAAAAGGGAACCCTAGTGCACTGTTGGTGGGAATACAGACTGGTGAAGCCACTGTGGAAAACAATATGGAATTTCCTCAGAAAACTAAAAATGGAACTGCCTTTTGACCCAGCAATTCCACTGCTGGGATTATATCCTAGAACCTAGAAACACCAATACAAAAGAACCTATACACCAATGTTCATAGCAGCACAATTTACAATAGCCAAGTGCTGGAAGCAACCTAAGTGCCCATTAGTAAATGAATGGATCAAAAAACTATGGTTCATTTACACAATGGAATATACACAGCGGAGAGAAAGAAGGAGGTCCTACCCTTTGCAACAGCATGGATGGAACTGGAGAGCATTATGCTAAGTGAAATAAGCCAGGCAGTAAGGGACAAATACCATATGATCTTCCCTTTACCTGGAACATAATCAACAAAAGAGAAAAGCAAACAAAATATAACCAGAGACATTGAAATTAAGAACAATGTAACAGTACCCAGAGGGGCGGGCAGAGGGGATAATGGGGGGAAGGATTTTCAAGAACTACTATAAAGGACACATGGACAAAACCAAGGGGGAGGGTGAACGCAAGGGAGGAGGTGGGTTTGGGTGGGGTGGTGGGGAGTGGTGGGGGGAAAATGCAGACAACTGTATTTTAACAATAAAATACGCAAAAGAAAATAAAAAGGAAAGGAAAGGAAATGCTCCAGAGAATGCCAGTTTTGCATCCTTATTTTATACATTACAATCAAAGGAGGAAGTATAAGTGGGGGTTACATAAAATTTATCGGTGAGAGATTAGGGTGGTAGGAAAAAGAAAAGCAGAAAAATCTTTGGGAGTAGATAAAAAGTAATATGATTAGATAGACACATACTTCTACATTAAGCGGTATAAAGTAGTTAACAGTTAACAATTAACATGATAACAATAACAATAAAGGGTTTTGTGGCCTTGTGCTCTGGTGGGATATTGTGCCCCGAGCAACCTGGAAAATTACCTTGATGCTGCAAAGCTATGTTATCATAGATGCAAAAAAAAAAAAGACAGTATGACAGGCTTACTTAAGATAAAAGATAACCTTTAAGAATCATACGGACCCCAAATGTGACTATCTGCCATGTCTTCCTTTTAGTTAGAAAGTTCATTTCAGACCATCCCATATGGTTACTGTAGGTGTCTGGGTTTGTAAGGCTGCCACATAGGCCTCTGCTGAGCTTCTCAGGTTTAGTATGTGGCCCCTTTTTTGTGCTAGTTGTGTATAGTTCTTTATACATTCTGGATACTAAACCCTCATCAGGTATGATTTACAAACATTTTTCCCAGTCTATATGTTGTTTTTTCACTAGTATCCTTTGATGCACAAACTCTTCAATTTTGATGAAGTCCAATTTATGCTTTTCTTTTGTTGCTTGTACTTTGGGTGTCATGTCTATGAAGTATTCAATACTTTCCAAATCCAAAGTCATGAAAATTTACCCTTATGTTTTCCTTCGAGCTTTAAGGTTTTAGCTCTTATGCTAAAGCTTTTGATCAATTTTGAGTAAATTTTTGTGTATGGTGTAAGTGTCTGACTTCATTCTTTTGCAGTGGTTTTCCCTGCACCATTTGTTTAATAGGCTCCTCTTCCCCCACTGAATGTCCTTTGGCACTCTGGTCAAAAAGAATTGATCATAGAGGTATGGATTTATTTGGAGACTAATTTTATTTCATTGGTCTACCTCTATTATTACTGTAGTAACACTGTTTGAATTACTGTAGTTTACCGTCTGTACTGAAATGTATCTCTTCCCCAGTTTCTTCCTTGCTAGGCTTTTTAAGTCTACTTCTTGTTCTATTATTTCTTGTCACAGTTGTCTGTGGGTAGTATGTGACTTTAAATGCTTTTGACAAAACCTCTGAGGACACAATTCCAGCCCTTAGAGAGTTCTGAGAGGAAAAAAGAGAAATAAAGGCAAACCCCAATGTTGATTACTCAGGGAGCTGCCATACAGGTCAAAACAAACACAATTCTTTAATAAAAAGTTTGAATTGCCAACTATAGCACAAGCCACATCAGAAATTCAAACCATGCCCACAGCCACCTCTTACCTGAGGCATAGTAGGTAAATAGCAAAAGATGCCACAGTTCCTTCTTACTGAAAATTAACAGTGTTCTAGTGAAGATGGCAGCATAGTAGATATGGCTAGCCTTTTTGCACAACCACATAAAAATTACAACTAAAATATAGAGCAGCCATCACTCGGAAACATCAGAAATGGAGTTAAAAGGAAGTCTCACAACCATGGAATTAAAGAAACCACACACATCTAGACTGGTAGGAGGGGTGCAGATGTGGAACAGGCTGGTCTCTCACCCATGTTTGGTAGATAAAAATTTGGTAGGGATATCTCAGGAGAGAGGATCCCCAGCCCTATACCAGGCCCCTCAGCCCAATACCAGGCCCCTCAGCCCAGTGTTCCAGGGCCAGGAAGATAAGTCCGCACAACTTCTAGCTGCAAAAACCAGCGGGAATTGAGCAGATGGAAGAAATTTCTGTAGCCCCAAGCAGTTCCTCTTAAAGAACCCACAAATGGACTCACCTACTCAGACCTACTCCTTCTAAGCTCTAGCACTGGGGTGCCAGGTTGAAGGGCACCAGTGGCATACTGGGAAAGGCTGAAGTATCTGGCATTGGGGTGAGCAGGCTGGTGCCCTGCCCTACAGAGCCACAGACCTGGCAAGCTGGTGCCATATTTCAGGCTCCATCAACCTGGCTATCACTGTTTGATCCTTGAAGACCCTGAGAGACTCTGCCCCACCCAACTTAAGGGGCGACCAAAGCTGCTTTTCCATACGAATGGCTGGTCTTGGCTTGTGTATCACAACTTCCTAAATCCTATCAAACAAGCAACAGCTGGCCTCAGTGAGCTCCAGGCCAGGCACTAACAGCAGCCAGACTAGTCTCACAGCTTGGCATCACCTGGGAATTATCAAGCTCTGCACAAGTAGTAGCCTTCTCAGATTGCTTTATAGCTCAGGCAGGGTGGCCCTGGGCAAAACACAGGTGAGGGCTGAACTTTTCCTGTACCCAGGAAACCCCAGGGCCAGTGTACCCAATGGATAGCTACAGACCAATTCAGAGCACAGCCACCCTGCCCCTGCACAGCTGTTCCTCCACAGAAGGTGGAAATTTGTGGTAAGTGATCACAGCCAATCCTTGCAGCTGACTGGCCTGGGTAAATCCCTCCCATAGATCTTCCAACAGCAATGAAGGCTCAACCAAAAGAGGAGGGTGTACTCAGCCCACATGAAGGGTGCACCTTGAATACCAAGCTTAGGTGATAGGAGAGGCTGTACCACTGGACCTTACAGAACACCTACTATATTAGGCCTCATTACCAAGACAGAGTCAAAGCAGCTCTACATAACACACAGAAACAAACACAGGGAGGCTGCCAAAACAAGGAGACAAAGAAACATGGCCTAAATGAAAGAACAGATTGAAACTCCAGAAAAAGAGCAAAATGAAATGAAGATAAGCAATATTCCAGATACAGAGTTCAAAACACTGGTTATAAGGAAGGAACTTAGTGAGGACCTCAGCAGTGTAAAAAAGATGCAGTCATATGAAGGGGAACTGTACCTCTCACCGTGGGAAATGTAGCCCAACATTTCACGTTTAAAAGCTCCAGTGGAACGTGGAGGCCCCACGTGTGTGACAATGAGATTTCCTGTGGGGAATCAGAATAGCGTATTTCCTAGAGTTAAACCTTGCTCCTGCTAAAAGGCTCACCCTGGATCAAAAGAACATATGCTAATTCATATCTGGCTTCCGACCTGGTGCTAATCCTTTCGAGTTCATCCCAAACCCATTTTCTTTCCATTTGCATACCTCTCCTTTGAAGTGCCTTCCTGGCTGTCTATCACCTAAGGTGAACCTGTGTTTAGTAAATGAGGACCACTCTGAGGTAATGGACCCAGGAAAAACAATAAAAGCCTGTCAAGGCAGGGGTCGGGGTGCTCCCTCCTCTGGAGAGAGTGGCCGAGGCATTTTGGCCCGCTCCCCGGGGGCCCACTCCTGGGCCCCGCTCCCTCCGCTCTCCCTCACTCACTCTGGCCTACTCTCGGGCCCTCTCACCCTCTCTGGTCCACTCATGGGCCCTCTTGCTCTCTCTCTAGCCCGCTCCTGGACCCTCGCTCTCTGGCCTACTCTCGGGCATTTTTCTCTTGGCCTCTCTCTGAGGTCACGTAGTCCTGGCTCTTCTAGTCCAATGTACTCCGTGTAAATTTATTCACACGACTGCTATAGCATACGAATTCTGCTGGACAGGATTTGCGACAGTCATAAATGAAAGATTCACTAATTGAAATAAAGAATAATTTATAGGGAATCAACAGTAGAGTGGATGAAGCCAAGAATCAAACCAATGATTTGGAAAATAAGGAAGCAAACAACACCAATCAGAACAACGAAAAGAAAAAAGAATCTTTAAAAAATGAGGCTAGTATAAGCAGTCTCTGGGACAACTTCAAGAGATCCAACATTCGCCTCATAGAAGTGCCAGGAGAAGAGAAAGAGCAAGAAATTGGAAATCTACTTGAAAAAATAATGAAAGAAAACTTCCCTAATTTGGTGAAGGAAATAGACATGCAAATCCAGGAAGCACAGAGTCCCAATCAAGTTGGACCCAAAGAGGGCCACATCAGGACATATCATATTTAAGTCACTCATTTCAGATGCATAGCACCTAATACATCTTTTTCTGCTTGTTGAGGGAGCCTTATTTATGTCATCATTAGAATTTCCTTCAATTTGTGTTTGAAATTGTTGAAGTTTCAGGTGCAAAGGCTTATGCACACCTCTAGAGATTTCTGAACACCTTTTTATTTGTTCTGACACTGTGTTCAGCATATTAATAGTCTAAGCATTTATTCCTACAAATTCAAAATTATGTGGAATATAACTATAGGCCATCTTCTGGTGTTCCTAGCCACATTATATGTACCTGTCATTTCATCCACAGTGTCAACTCCTGACTTCATTTGGTTGCAATATTCTATTGTGACAGCCTTTTGCAAACCTAAATTTATGGCATCATTGAAATGCATACTTGAAACTAAAACTATGTTTTTCCCCTTTTGGGGTTATGAATGCAAGTGTGCAATCTGTACCAAAAGCAAATAAGTTGGATATTTCAGGCCTGTTTTTAGAAGATACAAATTCAGGGGGTAGTTGGGGTTTATTCTTATGAACAGTACCTACTTATGAAAGTCACTTCTTTTTCAAGTTGGAGATAAGATTTATATTAGTGAACCAGTTATTTGCTGTAATATTACATCCTGACGCCTAAATGGGTTCTGCAAGTCTCTTGATTACATCTGCTGGTTTATTACTAAGCAAGTAAGACCTTTGGGCTTCTTACTGGCATATATTTCAAGATTTCCTGTGTAAAATACTTTTGAATTGACCATAGGAAAAATTGTTATACTGTATTTACTGGGTTTGGATGGAATATATTGTCTAAACAAACTTTTGCCTTCAAATCCAGGTAACATTTCATCTACTGTTACATTCTGTCCCATAGAATAACATAATTTACAATTTTCTTTTTTTTTAAGATTTTATTTATTTATTTTAGAGAGAGGGGAAGGGAGGGAGAAAGAGAGGGAGAGAAACAGCAATGTATGGTTGCCTCCCACATGGCCCTCACTGGGGACCTGGCCCGCAACCCAGGCATGTGCCCTGACGGGGAATCGAACCGGGACCCTCTGGTTCCCAGCCCGTGCTCAATCCACTGAGCTACACCAGCCAGGGCATAATTTACAGTTTTCTACAAATGCTGAGAAAATGTCTCATAGCTGTTATTTGTCCACTTTCAGGCATTCTGAGTGGGTAAGTATGTCATCAAACCTGATACAATTATGAATAAATCTAAATCTCTGTAGAGATACCATAAGCATAAAAAACTCAATCTAACTACCATCTGTAGCCCATAAATCCTGCTAATTTAGCCAATAGTTGTGATGTAAACCAGCTAGATATGAGAGGCCAAAAAATCCTTTCAATTTGGTTTTCTCTATTCATGTTTCATTTCTTTCTCATGAAAACTGACTCGAGATAAAATAAATATATTTATTTGTATATAATAAGATTAGATATGAAATTTCAGCCCTGGCTAGTGTGGCACAGTGGATTCAGTGCAAGCCTGCAAACCAAAGAGTTGCTGGTTCAATTCCCAGTCTAGGGCACGTGCCTGGGTTGCTGGCCAGGTGCCCAGTAGGGGGTGCTCAAGAGGCAACCACACATTGATGTTTCTCTCCCTCTCTTTCTCCATCCCTTACCCTTTCTAAAAAATAAAAATTTCATTTGTGAAAAAGCAGTTTCAAGTTTCAAGTTCTTTCTTGCCATTTTTTTGCATATTCTCCAGCTGTTTTCTAATTTGTCTAATGAAAGAACAAGAGACTTCTCCAGAAGAGCTAAGTGAAATAAAGGCAATTAATTTATCAGATATAGAGTTCCAAGTAATGATTATAAGGATGCTCAACTGCATGAAAAAAGACATAGAAACCATTAAAAAAATCAGTCAGAAATAAAGAATGCAATATCCAAATAAATCCAAAGGCACCTTGAATCAAATGAAAATGAGAACACAACGACCATTCAATATCTGTGGGACACAGGGAAAGCAGTCCTAAGGAGGAAATTAATAGCATTACGGGCCTAGATCAAGAAAACAAGAAAAAGCTCAAATAAACAATCTGATTTTACATGTAAAGGAACCTGAAAAAGAACAACAAAGCCTAAAGTTGGGGGGAGGAAAGAAATAATAAAGATTAAAACAGAAATAAATTAAATCATCTTAAAAAAAAACAAACAGCAAAAAAGATCAATGAATTCAAGAGACGGTTTTTTGAAAAGATAAACAAGATTGACAAACCTTAAACCAGAATCAGCAAGAATAGAAAGAGATAGAATGAAAATAAATAAAATCAGAAATGAAAGAGGAGAAATAGCAACTAACACCAAAGAAATACAAAAGATTATAAGAAAATATTATGAACAACTATATGCCAACAAACTATAAAACCTGGATGAAATAGATAAATTCCTAGAAACATACAATCTTCCAAAACTAAATCAGAAGGAATCAGAAAATGTGAATAGACAGATTACACCCAGTGAAATCACAGGAGTAATCAAAAAACTCCAATAAGCAAAAGCCCTGGACCAGATGACCTCACAGGTGAATTTTACTAAATATTCTGGGAAGAACTAACACCTCCCCTTCTGAAACTTTTTCCAAAAATTCAAGAGGAGGGAAGACTCCCAAGCTCATTTTGTGAGATTAGCATTATTTTATTTTATTTTATTTATTTATTTTAAGTTTGGAAGAATGCAGGAGAGATGCTGCAGGAAGGGGTCTGGACCACGAGGCTTTGGAGGAGTGGGGACCCCTTAGCCTGAGACACAGAGAGAGAGGACCACGTGGCTTTGGGTGGCTCCTTTGCCACGTGGCTTAGGAAGCAGGAGAGACTTTGCCTGGAAGAAAAAAGGTGAAAGGATTCTTGCTGGTGGGCCATGAGTAGGTGCCACATGGTTTTGGATTAACTGGAGATGGTGGTGGTGACACAGCTGATGGTGTCGGAAATGAGAATCTGCCTGAATCACGGACTTCTACTTCTTTTCCTGAGATACGGTACCCCAGACTGGGCAAAGGGGAGAAGGAAGGACTGTGTGTGTTTGTGGGTATTCTAGAGAATGGGTATTCCAAAGAACTCAAGTATTTTACAGGAGACATTAAGTTGTTACTCCAAGCCTGTATAACTTGTAAATAAATAATTCCTTTCCTTTTCACCAGTCTCTGGCATTGAGAGATGTCTTTCCATTGGCAGCGAGCATAACGAACCTGGTGTAGGGTTGTGATATCGTTGGGTGTCCTGGCCTTGCTCTGTAACACAGGGACCAAGGCTGCTGCAACCCCTGGCCCAGAACCTGCTGTAGGATTCTTGGAGGAGAGCCAGATCAGCAGCTCCTTCCCTACCAAACAGGGAGGACACTGCGGCACTAGGAGAGACCTGGATGCTTGAAGTCGCTGGGGAGAAAAAAGATGAAGTGGGAGACGCACAAAGGCGGTGTTCACCTGCTGGGACTGTGGATGCTGGCTAGATCATTACCAGAGAAATTGGAGAGCCAGGTGATAACTGGAGAAGGGAGAAGAGTTGGGCCGTGTCAGACCCTGACCCGGATAGTCTCCGGCCTGGTTAGGAAGTTGGGCTGTGTGAAAAGCCGGGTGCTTGTTAAGAATGGTGGCCTTAATGCCCAGCTGGTGTAGCTCAGTGGATTGAGCGTGGGCTGGGAACCAAAGGGTCCCGGTTCGATTCCCAGTCGGGGCACATGCCTGGGTTGCGGGCCAGGTCCCCAGTGAGGGCCATGTGGGAGGCAACCATACATTGCTGCTTCTCTCCCTCTTTTTCTTCCTCCTTTCCCCTCTCTCTAAAAATAAATAAATAAAAATCTTAAAATAAAAAAATAACAGTGGCCTTAAACAAAAGGATTTTACTCAAAAAAAGGTCTCGAACACTGTTTAAGGAACTCTCGTCCTGTGGCTGGCTCTGTCTCAAGAAGAGAAAGGAGGAGGTGCACTTGCACTGACCATTCAGAAGAGGGCACCAGGGCTCAGGGACTTAGCAGTCCCCAGAAAGACTTAATTTAGTGCGGGAGCTGAATGGCCCTGAGGAAACTTTGAGGGGGTGCAGCACCCAGGCCAGCAAAAAGGGAGAACGTGGTGTGTGAGTTGCCCCTAATTAGTGCACCTAATGGGTGGCACAACTGGAGGATTAAAGGCTCTGGCCTGGCACAGATGGATAGTGGGGTCCCAGCAGGGCATGGAGGACCTGGGTTGGAGGCTGGGCAACTGTGAAGATTATAGCCCAGACCTTGGCCCCATCTTTGCAAAACCATAGAAAGGAGAAAAGCAAAGCCCAACCCCCTCAGCCTGCAGCATTTAGGAAGACCAGCAGAACTCACTTGGCAGGTTTAAAGTCTTCAGGAGGCATTTTTTTTCCTTTGTTTCCCCACCCCCCCCCACAGTTGAGACAATAAGACCTGTAACTGTGAAAGGTCCAGAGACAGACCCAAAGAGAGAACACAAGGCTAACCCCAACAACTGAGAAACTGAGGCAAATTTCACTTTGCAATCCTATAGAACTTGCATTTTATTGTTTATTTGCATTATTACTTTTTTCATTATTTTTATTTTTTATTTTATTAGTATTTTTTATTTCTCTTCTTTCTGTTTACTTTTCTTCCTTTTATTTGTTTGTTTAATTGCATTGTTTGACAGATTTTCCTTGTTCTCTCTTTCATATTGATTTTAATTGTCCTTCTTTCACTTCACTTGTGTTCCAATAACACACTACTCTTGATCGTGTACTTTCTATTCTTGTTATTCAGATCATATAAATTCTGTCATATGATTGTTGTTTCAGTATTATTGTAAATAATTGTTGTCCTATGTAATTGTAAATACTGCACAGCACCCCTCTCTGATCTTAACCCATTTCACTATCTTCCTGAGCTTTATTATCATATTTTTCAGACTATAAGATGCACTGGACCATAAGACACACCTAGGTTTTAGAGGAGTAAAATAGGGAAAAAATTTTTGAAGCAAAAAATGTGGTAAAAAAAAAGTGGTAAAATATTTAATAACATAAATAACATAACATTTCCCCAATGTAAATGTAAACAGCCAGGTAAGCTACATTCAGACTATAAGATGCACCTACATTTTCCTCCCAAATTTTGGGGGGGGTGCATCTTATAGTCCAAAAAATATGGTACTTTTGTGATTAACTCTATTCTCTCTCACACTATGCCTACTTTCTAGCCTTTATTCTCACTATATCTCATCATCTAAACTCAAGCAAGCACTCTGTTTTCTGGATTGAGCTCACAGTCTTCCTCCCTTCTAACAAGAGTCTTATCTCTCTTTCTCCTTTTATAAAAAGTAATTAGTTGGGTGAAATACCACAGTTAACAGTTATACTTATCCAAATAATCTCATATCTCTTCTCTACTTGTTGGTACTTTAAATCCCATAGAATATTCTCCAGCTGTCTGAATCCATTTTGCCTACACCGTGCCACTGATCACATAAAAGATTAGGTGGGAGCTGTGAACACCAATATACCTGCTGGAGGAGAGAACCCACAAACAAAGGAACCACCAACAGGTAAAAACCCAAGTACAAGAGAGCCCACAAAAACAGAAGAAAGGGCAAACCCAGAGCATCCAGACAAGGAGATCAAAGAGACCACACCACTGAATCCCTACCATAGAAGTTCACCCTACAAAGACAGCTAGCAAAGCAGAACATCAGGAAGTGCAGAAACAAACGAAAAGTCACCTAAATTGGGAAGACAAAAAAAGAACCTGCAGTCAAAAGGAATGGAAGACTCCCACTAAAAGAGCTAAATGAAATGGAGGTAAGCAAACTATTAGATACAGAATTGAAAATAATGGTTATAAGGATGCTCAAGGAACTCACAGACAACTACAAGGAACTGAGTGAGAACTACAATAGTATGAAAAAAGAAATAGAAACTATAAACGAAAACCAGGAAAAAATGAAAAATACAATTTCTGAAATAAAAAACACACTAGAAGGAATTACAAGCAGGCTGGATGAAACAGAGGACAAAATTAGTGAGCTGGAAGACAAGGTGGAAAGAAACACCCAGGTAGAGAAGCTGCACAAAAAAAGACTAAAAAAACATGACAATAGCTTAAGAGAACTCCAAGATAACATGAAAAACAACATTCGAATCATAGAGATACCAGAAGGAGAAGAAAAGGAACAAGGGCTAGAAACCCTGTTTGAAAACTAATGACTGAAAACTTTCCAAACCTGGAGAGGGAAAAAACCATGCAGGCTCAGGAAGCATACAGAATCCTAATCAACATGAACGCAAAGAGGCCGACTTCAAGACATACCATAATAAAAATGCAAGGTTTTAAAGACAAAGAGAGAATCTTAAAAGAAGCAAGGTGGGGGAAAAAAGTAACCTACAAAGGGGTTCTGATAAGGCTACAAGCTGATTTCTCAACAGAAACACTCTAATCCAAAAGGGAATGGCAAGAGATATTCCAAGTAGTAAAAAACAAAGGCCTGCAACCAAGACTACTCTACCCAGTGAGACTCTCAATTAAAATGGAAGGTGAAATAAGGAGTTTCCCAGACCAAAAAAAAAAAAGGCTAAAAGAATACATCTCACCAAACCAGCACTACAAGATATGATAAAGGGACTACTATAAGAAGAGGAAGGAAAAGAGTGGGAGAAAGAGGAACACAGGCACAAACAGGGAAAAATGAATAAATAACTATGAATAATAACCTTAAGTGTTAATGGATTAAATGTTCCAATCAAAAGACCTAGGGCAGCTGAATGGATAAGAAAACATGACCCACACATATGCTGCTTACAAGACACCCACCTCAGAACAAAAGACCTACACAGACTGAAAGTGAAGGGTTGGAAAAATATTCCAAGGAAATGAGTAGGAAAAAAAAAACAACTGGAGTAGCAATATTCATATCAGACAAAATAGACTTCAAAAAAAGGGCCATAAAAAGAGACCCAGAAGATCACTTCATAATATTCAAGGGAGGAATCCACCAAGAAGATATAAACAGTATAAACATATATGCACCCAACATAGGAGCACCCAAATATGTAAGGAAAATCTCGGAGGACTTCAGGAAAGACACTGACAGGAACGCAATTATAGCTGAAGATTTTAACACCCCACTGCCAACAATGGATAGATCTTCCAAACAAAATATCAACAAAGATATTTGTTGAACATCGAACAATTGTTCTATTGGCATTGAACAATGCCCTAGATCAAATGTACTTAACTGATATATATAGAACCCTTCATCCCAAAGAACTAAAATATACATTCCTTTCAAATTTACATGGAACATTTTCAAAGATAGACCACATGATAGGACACAAAACAAGCCTCAAAAATATTCAAGAAAATTGAAATCATATCAAGCATTTTCTCAGACCACAAGGGACTGAAACTAGAAACCAACCCCAAGGAAAAATACTCAAAAACACTCAAACTCATGGAGATTGAATAGCATGGTATTAAACAATGAATGGGTCAAGAATGAGATCAAGGAACAAATGAAAATGTTCCTGGAAAAAAAATGAAAATAAACACACAACAGTCCAAAACTTATGAGACACAGTGAAGGCAGTCCTGAGAGGGAAGTTCATAGCGATACAAGCCTACCTAAAAAAGATAGAAACATTTCAAATAAACAACCTAACCCTACATCTACAAGAACTGGAGGAACAACAACAAAGACAGCCCAGACCAAGTAGAAGGAAGGAAATAACCAAGATCAGAGCAGAATTAAATGACATAGAGATTAAGAGCACAATTATAAGGATCAATAAATCCAGACGCTGGTTCTTTGAAAATATAAACAAAATCGACAAGCCTTTATGCAGACTCATCAAGAAAAAAAGAGAGAAAACCCAAATACACACAATAAGAAATTAAACAGGAGAAATTACAATGGATACCACAGAAATACAAAGGATTGTAAGAAATTACTATGAAGAACTATATGCCAAAATTTGAAAATCTAGGTAATTTTCAGGGAGTTCTGGCCAAGATGGAGGTGTAGGTAGAAAACCTTCATTTCCTCACACAACCAAAAGATGAATAACAACCACTCTAAAATCAATAAACAATGAGAAGCACCAGAAAATCAACAACCAAGGAATTAAAGAAAAAATCAACCAGAATAACCGCATTGGTAAGAAGGCCGTGCAGGTGGGGCTGGCTCAGAAAAACTGCAGCAAGGCAGCTGACTAGGCGGGCAGGGATGGCTGAAGGTGAAACTGACACTCAAAGCTGACTGTGGACTATGGCGGTTGTTGCCCTGGTGGGAGGAACACCCAGTCTCAAACGAGAGTCTGTTGGAAAGTAGGCTAGAGATGAGCAGGCAAGCTACATTGTTCCCTCTCTGGCCCCTCCCCCACAGGAAGCACCACAGCGCAGGAAAGAGGATTGCCTCCCTGGGTGAATACTGAAGGCCCCACCCCCTTACAACTTAACAGGTGCACCAAGACAAAGAAATATGGCCCAAATGAAAGAACACAGCAAAACTTCAGAAAGAGAGCTAAGCAATGAGGAAATAGCCAACCTATCTGATGGAGAATTTAAAGCCCTGGTAATCAAAATACTCACAGAACTGATTGAGCTTGGTTGAAAAATGAAAGAACAAATGAAAGATACCCAAAATGAAATAAAGCAAAATATTCAGGGAACCAACAGTGGCAGGGGGGAAACCAGGACTCAAAGCAATGATTTGGAACAAAAGGAAGAAATAAACATCCAACTGGAACAGAATGAAGAAACAAGAATTCAAAAAAGTGAAGAGAGACTTATGAAACTCCGGGACAACCTGAAACATTCCACTATCTGAATTATAGGGGTGCCAGAAGGAGAAGAACAACAGCAAGATATCGAAAACTTATTTGAATAAATAATGAAGGAAAACTTCCCCAATCTGACAAAGGAAATAAACTTCCAGGAAGCCCAGGAAGCCCAGAGAGTCCCAAAGAAGTTGGACCCAAAGAGGAACACACCAAGGCACATCATCTTTAAGTTACCCAAGATTAAAGACAAAGAGAGAATCTTAAAAGTAGCAAGAGAAAAGGAGACAGTCACCTACAAAGGAGTGCCCATAACACTGTCAGCTGATTTCTCAAAAGAAACCTTGTAGGCAAGAAGGGGATAGAAAGAACTATTTGAAATAATGAAAGACAATGACCTACATCCAAGATTACACTATCCAGCAAAGCTATCATTTAGAATGGAAGGGCAGATAAAAGTGCTTCCCAGATAATGTCAAGTTAAAGGAGTTCATTATCATCAAGCCCTTATTATATGAAATGTTAAAGAGGCTTATCTAAGAAAAAGAAGATAAAAAATATGAACAATAAAATAACAGAAAACTCAAAACTGTCAAAAAATGAAACTAAAAGAAAAGAAAAACAACAAAAACTGAGCAAACAACTAGAACAGGAGCAGGATCAGAAAAATGGACATTACATGGAGGGATTTCAGTGGGGAAGGAGAAGGGAAGAATAAGGGGGGAACAGGTACAGGGAAGAAGAAGCATAATTAGTATGCATAAAATAAACAGGGAGAAATAAAAATGGTATAGGAAACAGAGGACTCAAAGAACTTATATTTACAACCCATGGACATGAACTAAGCCGGGGGGAATGCTGGAGGGTTGAGGGAACAGGGCAGAGGGGGTGTGAAGAAGAAAAATTGGGAAAATTGTAATAGCATAATAAATAAAAAATAAAAAGGAAACCTAGGTGAAATGGGCAAACTTCTAGAAAAATATAATCTTCCAAAACTCAATAAAGAAGAAGCAGAGAGCCTGAATAGAGTTATAACAGCTGACAAAGTTGAACCAGTAATCAAAAACTCACAGCACACAAAAGCCCTGGACGGACGGTTTCATAGGGGAATTTTACAAAACATTTAAAGAAGAGCTAACCCCTATCCTTCACAGACTATTCCAAAATATGCAAGAAGTTGGAAGACTCCCAAACTCTTTTTATCAAGCCAAAATCCTCCTAATCAGAAAACCAGATAAAGACACAAAAAAGAAAGAAAATTACAAGCCAATATTGCTGATAAACATAGACACTAAAATCCTCAACAAAATATTGGCAAACTGCATTCAGCAATACATTAAAAAGATCATACATCATGATCAAGTGGGATTCCTCCCAGGGATGCAAGGATGGTACAATATTTGCAAATTAATAAATGTAATACATCACATAAACAAAAGGAAAGACAAAAATCACACAATCCTATCAATAGATGTGGAAAAAGCATTTGATAAGGTACAGAACTCATTTATGATAAAAACACTGAGCAGAGTGGGAATAGAAGGAGCATTTCTCAACATAATAAAGGCCATATATGAGAGACCTACAGCCAACATCATACTGAATGTGGAAAAACTAAAAGCTTTCCCACTAAGATCAGGAACAAGACAAGGATGTCCACTTTCATTACTTCTATTCAACATAGTATTGGAAGTCCTAGCCACAGCAATTAGACAAGAAAAAGAAATAAAAGGCATCAAATAGGAAAGGAGGAAGCAAAACTGCCATTGTTTGCAGACAGAAAATCCTATAGACTCCTCCAAAGAAACTATTCAACCTAATAAGTAAATTTGGCAAAACAACAGGTTACAAAGTCAATACTCAAATCAAAAGGCAGTTTTGTACATCAAAAATGAAATATCAGAAACAGATATTTCAGAAACAATCAGAAAAAAATGGAGGCTATGCTAAGTGAAATAAGGGAAAATGTACAGTGAACAAATAGTGATGGGAAGGAAACTGGGACTCAAATCAATGGTGTGGACCAGAAGGAAGAAAGAAACATTCAACCAGAAAATAATGAAGAAACAAGAATTCAAAAAAATGAAGAGACGCTTAGAAAGAGAAGAGGAAGACCAAGGGGTTGAACAGTTATTTGAACAAATAATGAAAGAGAGCTTCCCCAATCTGGCAAAGAAAATAGAATTCCAGGAAGTCCAGGAACCTCAGAGAGTCCCAAAGAAGTTGGACCCAAAGAGGAACACACCAAGGCACATCATAATTACATTACCTAAGATTAAAAATAAGGAGAGAATCTTAGAAGCAGCAAGAGATAAGAAGACAGTTACCTAGAAAGGAATTCCATAAGACTGTCAGCTGATTTCTCAAAAGAGACCTTTCAGGCAAGAAGGGGCTAGAGAGAAGTATTCCAAGTCATGAAAGGCAAGAACCTACATCCAAGAATATTCTATCCAGCAAAACTTTCATTTAGAATGGAAGGGCAGATAAAGTGCTTCTCAGATAAGATCAAGTTCAGGAAGTTTATCATCACCCAGCCTTTATTATATGAAATGTTAAAGGGATTTATATAAAACATGGAAGGTTATCAACAGGGGAGTGGGAAGGGGAGAGAGGGGGAAAAGGTACAGAGAATAAGTAGCATAAATGGTAGGTAGAAAACAGACAGGGGGAGGTTAAGAATAGTATAGGAAATGTAGAAGCCAAAGAACTTATGTATATGACCCATGGACAAGAACTAAAGGGGGTGAAAATGTGTGTGGGGAGGGGGTATGTGGGGCATGTGGAAATAAAGGGGGGGGAATGGGACAACGGTAATAGCTTAATCAATAAAATATATTTTTAAAAAAAGAATAAACAATCCAAACTAAAAATGGGAGTCAGGGGGCTGCTGGGTAGAAGAGGGTAAAGGAGGAAAAGTTGGGATAACTATAATAGCATAATCAATAAAATATAATAAATAGGCAAAGGACCTGAATAGACACTTCTCCAAAGAGGACATAGAGATGGCCAATAAACCTAGAAAAAGATGCTCAACATCACTAATCATTAAAGAAATTCAAATTAAAACCCCAATGAGTTAACACGTCACACCTGTCAGAATGGCTATCATCAATAAATCAACCAACGAGTGCTGGCGAGAATGGGGAACTATTGGTTGAAATGCAGACTGGTTCAGGCACGTGGAAAGCCGTATAAAGTTACCTCAAATAATGAAAAATGGAACTGCCTTATGACCCAACGATTCCACTTCTGGGAATTTATCTGAGAAAATCTGAAACACTAATTTGAAAGAATTTATGCACCCCTATGTATATTGCAGTGCTATTTACAATAGTGAAGATTTGGAAGCAGCTCAAGTATCCATCAGTAGATGAGTGAATAAAACGGCTATGGTATATTTCCACAATGGAATACTACTTGACTGTAAAAAAGAAGAAAATTTTACCCTTTGTGACAGCATGGATGGGCCTGGAGAACATTATGCTAAGTGCAATAAGCCAGTAAGAGAAAGACAAATACCATATGATCCTATTCATGTGGAATCTAATGAACAAACTGAACTGACAAGCAAAATATAGACATACTCATAGAGAGAGCAGGCTGATAGCTCTGAAGCAGTGGGGTAGAGGGATGAGCATAAAAAAAAAGAACTCATGGACACGGTCAGCAGTGTGGTGATTGCAATGGTGGGGGTTGGAGGTGGGTGTAGGTGGAAAGGGTATAAGGGGGGATAAATAGTAATGCAAAAAATACAATAAGATAATAAATAAAAGACAGTAAATTTTGTAAAGTAAAAAAAAGAACTGTGGACATTCTGAGCATTATGTTGTGAGGCTAAATCTTATTTAAACCTTCAATTTCAGATGGATTCCTCTGACACTATCATGGCTAAGAAAGCAAAAATACCACCTTATTTTTGCCAGATGTGGGTGGAAGTCTAGGTTCCTCACTCAGTCTTGACACGTGAGGAGGGGAAGGCCTCCTTGTCATTGATAAAGAGGAATGGAAGTTCCAGCTTTCAATTAGGTATCCACTGGTAACCATCCTGACTGGGACAGATAAGACTGTGTATTATTACTGTTTCTCAGGTGGTCTCCGCTGACACTCTAGGAGTGTGTGTGGTATTGTTAACATGGGCAGTGGTGAAAGTCCTCTCCAGTAAGCCTCCCAGATACCACTCAGTAAGGAGGCTGATGAATGTACATGCTTCAATACTGCTGGGTTGGAATAGAAGTCCCAGTTTCCTAAATAGTCTGCACTGACACCATGCATGGGATGGGTGCTGTCTCTTAACCTCCCAGTGGGGATGATAGTCCCAGCTCCCTACTTATCCTTTTCTGACACTACTACTGTAAAAAAGGTGGTGACTTTGGAGCAGTCTTTCAGAGCCTGGTGAGTGTGAAAATCCAGACCTCGCTCCCAACCCCCACCACAGGACCTTTGCTGGTATGAGTGGGGCCAGTTTTTCCTGTGGTGCTGGCTAGAGTAGAGCAGTTAAAGTTTTCTGTCTTACTAAGCTGTCCCTTACTTTGTTCTTTGGTTAGAGAGAGCAGGCTTTTGTAGGGGCTTTTCTTCTTCCTTTTCTTTTCTATCTCCACCATTTGGCATGTCAGGGTCTCCAGCTTCTTCAGCTTTAAGTCTGGGATACATAAGGCAAAAAGAAAACCCAGATTCCTTAGGCCCCATGATCCCAATCTTGTCTGCCTTCTTTTTTCCACTTTAAAAGCCTTATCTTTCTTTTCTATAAACATCCCAAGTTTTTATTTGGATTTAGCAGGAGATAGAAAAAAATACATCCACTAAATCTTTCCTGAGGCAGAAATCCCTTTTCCATTATTTTAAAATTATTACTTCCACATTGTAATCTGTTCTTTTCTTGCCCTTTTAAATGTCTAGCATACAGATAGAGGTTATTCTAGCTCTACTATTATATTTTTAATTTTCTCTCATAATTTCAATGTCATTTTTCTTAGTCCAGAGATAACTTATCAAGCTTTTAAGATTAACTGATTTGGTACCATCCCATATTCAGTCTGCTAAATATAGTTCTTGAATCCAATTGCTTCATTTTATTGGCCTTTATTTGTTCACTTATAAAGTAAAGAAATTGGAATAGTCTTTAGTTTCCCAACTTATCTTTAAAGATGCACTGTTACAACAACGGTTTGAGAACTAATAATTACTAGTATGTAAATTTCTATTACCTCATCTGTAAAAGGAAAATCCATGGTTAATTACCTATTAATTAGCTAAATTACCTATTTAACTAGCTAAATTCTATTTTCTTATCTGTAAAATGGAAATAAGTGACTATATTTCATAGACTTGATGTGAATATTGATACAAGATAAAGTTTTTAGAACAGTGTCTGGCAAATATGAAAAACCCAATTATTGGTCGCTTTTATTCAGAAACCTATGATTCCTTAGTGAACAAAGGCAGACATGTATAGAAAAGGCTTAAAGAAAGAGTGACAACTGATCTCTGCCTCTGATGATGAATGCATTTTGATAGCTGATAATTGAGAATTATAGTAGATTGATATTCCAAGTAAAAAGACATAAGAAAAAATGCCAATATGGGAAAGTACAAAGTAAGTTATAGGACCATCAAACAATCTATTGCATATTTAGTTAGTATATAAAGTACATACATTTTAAAAAGTGAACAAAATATGTAGGACCTTAAATACTGAGATAAGGAGTTCAAATAGTTCTCTACAGAAACTGAAGAATGATAAACCTTTATTCTTAGTATGGCAATCAGAAAACCAAAATTACCATTTTGATTTCTCTGGAAGATAAATGAAGATTGCATGATTACCCAATAACTACATTCTGCATGGCTCTTAACATCTGAAAAAAATTTGCTTCTCTTTGGCATTTCCTTCCTTGATTATGTATTGGTCTGGAATTCTTCAATTATCTCAGCAACCCAGGCAATCAGACATTTAACCATTTTAACTAAGTCAGGGAAAAAAATTTAAATGGTTTGATTTCTATGTGAAAGAGATGACTGTGACTGATTGAAATAATCCAGAGACTTTGCCCCAGAAAGTCAAACAGAACTGTGAGATCTCTTCAGTCCCACTTTTCAGTCCCATGAGCATAGCCACTGTGGTGAACCATCCTAAGCCACACTTCCCCTCTGCTACTGTCTGTGCCCTTGGAAATGCCAATCATAACACTAACAGGGCTCATGTGCTAAACCTCAACACTAAAGGTTCTACCTCCACTTTCTTTTTTTCTTTTTAATCCTCACTTAGGTCTATGTCTACTAACTTGAGGGGCGGTGGGGAAAACACTGATGTGAAAGAGAAGCATCAATTGGTTGCTTTTTATACATGCCCCAACAGGGAATCAAACCCGCAACCTTTTTGGTGTACGCTCCAACCCACTGAGCCACCCGACCAGGGTGTACCTCTACTTTCTGTCTTAATTTAGCCATACTTTTCCAGAGATTTCTCTTCCCCTATAGTACTCTAGAGTGGATGTTGCTCATTTCCCATGCCTCACATCCCATGGGTCCGGAAAAAGGGTGGATGTTATTTTTGTTGCTTACACATTCCTATAGCTCATTCTCACATAAATGCTTCAGTGAGAGCTATGTCATTGATTATACCCCTTTCTATACTTTAACTTGATTAAACTTTAACTTGTTTAACTTTCTATACTATAGCTTGCTTAAAACTCATGCTGGAATATAGTTTTGAGAAAACTCATGGATCCAAATATTTTTGTGTGCTTTTTTAAAAAAAGAAACTTGCATTTCAGCTAGATTTGATCAAATTCATGCTGGTAATTTTAAAGACTTGTGTATCTAAGCTTATTTTCACAGAATCTGATCTTTTAGTTAAGCAAACTGATTTCCAGGTTATGGGTTGGATTATGTCTCCAAAAGGTGTGTTTAAGTCCTACAGGTTCCTATAAATATGACTTCATTTGGAAACAGGGTCTTGACAGATGTAATGAAGTTAAGATGAGATTATACTTAGGGTAGGCCCTAAACCCAATAACTTGTATCCTTATAAAGAGAGGGAGGTTTGGGAGGACTTCCAGTCAAGATGGAGGCATAGATAGATACACTGTGCCTCCTTGCACAACCAAAAGAAGGACAACAAATTTAAAAACAAAAAACAACCAGAACTGCCAGAAAATCAAACTGTATGGAAGTCTGACAACCAAAGAGTTAAAGAAACATTTATCCACACCAGTAGGAGGGGTGGAGACTGGCAGCTGGGGCGGAGAGGACCTGCAGTCAGGTGGCAGCTGGTGGACTGAGTGGTCCCACATTTGCATGCAGATAAACTGGGAGGAAAAACTGGGGAGCTAGACAGACCTCTCAAACCAGGGTTCCAGTGTGGGGAAATAAAGCCTCAAAGCCTCTGACTGAAAAACCTGTGGGTGTTGTGATGGCGGGAGAATCTCCCAGCCTCATAAGAGAGTGCATTGGAGAGACCCACAGGGTTCTAGAACATACACAAACCTGCCCACCCATCCAGGAATCAGCAACCAGAGGGCCCAGTTTGCTTGTGGGTAGCAGAGGAAGTGACTGAAAGCTGGCAGAGAGCTGAGCAAATGGCATTATTCCCTCTCAGGCCCCTCCCACACATAGAGCTCCACCAAGCAGCAAAGTGGGTTGCCCTGCCCCGGTGAATACCTAAGGCTCTGCCCCTTAATACATAATAGGCACACAAAGGCAAAAAAAAAATGGCACAAATGAAAGAACAGATCAAAGCTCCAGGAAAAAATATAACTAACCAATGAAGAGATATGCAACCTATCAGATGCAGAGTTCAAAACACTGGTAATCAGGATGCTCACAGAAATGGCTGAGTATGGTCACAAAATAGAGGCAAAAGTGAAGGCGATGAAAAATGAAATAGAAGAAAATGTACAGGGAACCAACAGCAATGAGAAGGAAACTGGAACTCAAATCAACGGTGTCGCGGATTTCGACCCGCAAAATCTGTGGGGGGCGACCGCCCCAATCGCGTGAATCAATCTTACCCAGAGACACGCTTGGAGATGAGAATCCGGCAGCCACGGGTCTTTCCCACCACCTCCATCTTGGGAAAAAGACCTCTTGGGTAGGTTAGCCGGGGGTTTTATTAGAGGTTTTAGGACATATTTACATTGGATTGATTATTCATGGGATTAAGCAGAACAGGGATAGTTTTACTCATTAGCAGGGCATTAGGATGTAAATTCAGGTCCGGTGGCAGACAGGACCAGGTTAATATAATATGCAGGGCTCGGCAAGCCAGAATTTTTTAAGATACATCTTTGCCAAATTCCTATTAGACAGTTCCTATTCCACAGACATGATCCACACTTGTTCACATGGGAATCACACGGAGCTATGCTCAAAATGCGTAAATTCTCATGACTACATGTTAACACGTGTGTGGAAATCACTGCCACACAACGGTTCAGAGCAGAAGGAAGAAATAAACATTCAACCAGAACAGAATGAAGAAACAAGAATTCAAAAACTGAGGAGAGGCTTAGGAACCTCCAGGACAACTTTAAACATTCCAACATTTGAATCATTGTGGTTCCAGAAGGAGAAGAGGAACACCAAGAAATTGAAAACTTATTTGAAAACATAATGAAGGAGAACTTCCCCAATCTGGTGAAGGAAATAGACTTTTAGGAAGTCTGGGAAGCTCAGAAAGTCCTAAAGAAGTTGGACCCAAGGAAGGACACACCAAGGCACATCATAGTTGCATTACCCAAGATTAAAAGATAAGGAGAGAATCTTAAAAGCAGCAAGTGAAAAGGAGACAGTTACCTACAAAGGAGTTTCCATAAGACTACCAGTTAATTTCTC
Organism: Micronycteris hirsuta; assembly: GCA_004026765.1. NCBI lineage: Eukaryota > Metazoa > Chordata > Mammalia > Chiroptera > Phyllostomidae > Micronycteris > Micronycteris hirsuta. Next base: position 48,655 of record PVJI01006406.1, read on the forward strand.
AAAAGAAACCTCACAGGCAAGAAGGGCCTGGCAAAAAATATTTGAAGTCATGAAAGGCAAGGACCTACATCCAAGAATAGTCTATTCGGCTAAGCTTTCATTTAGAATGGAAGGGCAGATAAAGTGCTTCCCAAATAAGGTCAAATTAAAGGAGTTCATCATCACCAAGTCCTTATTATATGAAATGCTAAAGGGACTTATCTAAGAAAAGATGAATATCAAGAACTATAAACAGTAAAGTGATAGCAAACTCACAAATATCAACTGAACCTAAAAAAACAAAAACAAACTAAGCAAACAACTAGAACAGGAACAGAATCACAGAAATGGAGATCACATAGGCGGTTATCAGTGGAGAGGGGGAAAGGAGAATGGGAGAAAAGGTACAGGGAATAAGAAGCATGAATGGTAGGTACAAAATAGACAAATGGAGTTTAAGAATAGTATAAGAAATGTAGAAGCCAAAGAACTTATATATATGACCCATGACATGAACTAAGGGGTGGGAATGTGGGTGGGAGGTAGGGTGCAGGGCAGAGAGAGATAAAGGAGGGGGATGAGACAACTGTAATGGCATAATCAGTGAAATATATTTTTTAAAAAAGAGAGAGGGAGGTTTGGAGACACATACATCAGGGAGACAAGGCAAGGAGAGCCATGTGAAGAGACTGGAGTGGTGATGCACCTACAAGCCAAGAAATGCATAGAGTCACAAAAGTGTGAGGAAAAAAAGGATTCTTCCCTAGAGCCTTTGGAGTAATCATGGCCCTTATCACACTTGTGGGTTTTAGACTTTTAGCCTCCAGAACAGTGAGAGAAGAGCAAAAGACCAAACTTGGTGGATTGTTAACAAAATACTTGATGGCTAGGTTTTTTTAAATTGTTGTTCAAATACAGTTGTCTCTATTTTCCCCCTACCACTCCCTCCTGTCCCATCCCTCCCTGCCTCCAACCCTTGATCCTAACCACTTTGGTTTTGTCCATGTGTCCTGGCTAGTTTTAAGTTTTGTAGAATTTTGCCATGGCAGTCCTAGGAAACAAACATCCCATTCACTGAGAATTTCAACACTAATTTTTAAATAATTCTATCTCTACTTTTAAAAAATCATTATCAGCATGAAAATTTAACCAATTGGCTAGTCCTCCTCTTCTCACATATATTTTTACAATGGTAGAGAGTAGTAATAAATAAGAACATATCATGTGTATTATACACTTAAGTTTAAAGGGGAAGTATATATCAGTTGCACTTATGAAATCAGATTTGAATGCTTAAATATAACCAAAGTTATTCCAGTAGGACTCCTAGTTAGTTGGTCAAGCAGAAATTCTACAAGGAATGCAATATAACATTTTGTTGATTACTTTTATTATATAATACATCTACATTTTTAAAAGAAAAAATAAAAAAGTAAAGAAAACCCTAAATCATCCATAATCCTACCTACTCAAAATTTCCTATCATACAATTCCTAGGAAATTACAGACTTATTGCACTGTAAAAGGATGTAAGGGCAGTAGAAAAAGTGACTTGAGGGTAAAAAGTATGTGTCATGTAAATTTCCCACCCCACTCTAGTCATGCTTCTTGGCATTCCCGAGTTAATAAAAAGAGAGAGATTTCTCCTTTAAGGTACTTTTGGTGAAAAGGTTTTTAAAAAGAGTGTGAGCCTTCCAACTTACACACAGCCCTATGAGGAGGCCGGCCTGGGTCCATAATTGGTGAGGAAATAGTGCCCTGAGTAGAAAGAACCAGGTCAAGGCCATGACACAATTTGGGACCCAGTTCCCACCTCTTCCAAAATCTTTTTAGGCATTCAAGCATGAAAAATTAAAAAATGATAGAAATGATGAGTTTATCTTGAATTAGCTTTGCTCCAGATAATTTTTAAATATCTGGTAAATTTGTCAATTTCTCTCTGCTTAATTTTTGCTGAAAAATTTTAATTCTCAGGCTATATTATTTAGAAACACATAAGATTAGAATCATTATGTCTTCCTGGTGAATTGAATTTTTTTACGTACTCTACTGACTTTATCTCTAGCAGTGTGTTTGCCTTAAAGACTATTTTGTCTGGTAATTAAATGCAACAGCTTTCTCTCAGTTTCTATTTGCCTAATATACCTTCTTCTGTATTTTTTCACTTGAGTTCTTATCTTTTTAGATGTGTCCCTTGTAAATAGTCTATAGCTGCTTTAAAATAAAACTCCCATTTCATAATCTTTGATTTTAACTAAATAGTTCAGTCCATTTCCATTTATTGGGATTAATGATATACTTAGAATTTTTCTATTATGTTGTTCCTACTTGTGTTTTTTTGTTCTTGTTTCCTCCTCGCTTTCCTGCCTTTCTCTGGGTTAGATTTTTCTCATTCCATTATTTTTTTGTAGTTCAGAAGTCTTCTTTACTTGCTGCCCACCCTCCCTTCCTCTTTCTTAGTGGCTATCCTGGTTATTTTAGTATGTACTGTATACTTAAGTCAATATGTCTGCCAACCTTCTGAAATAAAAGGAACTTAGAATGCTTTTAACCCAGCAATTTTCAACTTTTTATCTCATGGTACACATAAATTAATTACTAAAATTCTGTGGCACACCCAAAATACATTAGACCTTTCACCAACCTGACAAAAAAATAGGTATAATTTTGACTCATTCACACTGAACAGCTATAGTTGTATTGGCTGTTGTCATTTTTTTATTTGACAATTTAAGGGAAAAGAGATCAGTACCCCTGACTAAAGAGTCAGGTATTACATGTTTTAAAAACTCTTGAGGCACACTGGTTGAAAATCACTGCTTTAACCCAGTAACTCCCAAATTTGTTTCTCAAAACTTTAGCTCTTTTAACTCTTCAAAATAGACATTATCATTGTTTTATAGTCACTACTCCTTTAATCAAACATTTATATGTCTTGGCTGATGTGTCTCAGTGGGTTAAGCATCATCCCACTGACTGAAATGTCACTGGTTTGATGCCTGGTCAGAGCCCATACCTAGGTTGCAGGCCAGGTCCCTGGTTGGAGGCGTGCAGGAGGCAACCAATTGATATTTCTCTCCCTCTTCCTCCCTCCCTTCCTCTCTCGCTAAAAATAAATAAAATGTTAAATAAATATTTATGTGAAAAATTATTTTGCATAGATATTTAACCCATGTGTGTGGTATGTGCGAACATAGGCCCCTTCCCAAGCTCCAACTCCCCCTCTTATCTTGTGGGAATATCATTTTGATCTCACACAGCGTGCATGGGAGAGTGTCCACCCTGCACGCCCTGTTTGTTTTGTTTTCTGTACTCTATATAACCTGTGCTGGGAAAGTCTGTGTTGTGGAGACTTCACCAGCCAGCCCCACCCCATCCCGGTGCACATGTGAGTCCTAATAAATTCTCCTTTCACAGCCAGTCCTCTGAGTTATTTCTTTGTAACTGGCAAGCAATATGCTGAGGCCTTCTTGGACCTCAGCTCTTTGCATAACAATTGGCAAAGTTAACAGGATTCCAGAGAAGTTTCTGTAGAGTCCACAGCTGGTGAAGACACGATGGGAGGCAGTGTGAATGCAATGGGTGAAATCCCAGGTTGGGAAAGAAGCTCCATATGGTATGATGTAGCCACCCTTATTGATAGTTGCGGACCACCGCATGAGTACAGGCGTACTCCAACAATGCCAGCAGGACTACTTTTGGTCCTGGAATCAGTGGCACAGAAGCTGTCATTGGTGAAAGAGAAGAAACTTAGAGCAGCTGTTGCAGTCAGTGGTCACCTTGCCTCTCTTACACGCAGTGCAATATGCTACAGAGGCAGAGCTAGCCACTAATGCAGCTCTATCTAGTCAAACTTCAAGAAGAGGTCAAGCTGGAAAGGGACATTATGCTAACCTCTCTTTCTCCCCAAAGTCTAGAAGAGTGTGCTCCATGGGTGGCAGTGCACCTAGAAGCACGAGGATGGGCAATAAACCCCAAGAAAATACAAGGGCCTGGGCTATCTGTCAAGTTCTTGCGTGTTATCTGGTCTGGTAAGACAAAAGTATTATCTAATGCTGTTATAGATAAAGTATAAGCTTATCCCTTATCCACTACAAAAAAAGAATTGCCAGAATTTGTTGAGCTACTAGGCTATTGGAGGACCTTTATCCCTCACTTAGCCCAGATACTGAAAGCTTTGTATGCTTTTATAAGGGAAAAACAACAGTGAGATTGGCAGAAGCATCAGTGGGCTTTGGAGGAAGAAAAAAGAGCCGTTTAAACAGGTAAAGGTGCTTGGTTGGTATCTATGATCCAGCCGTATCTGGAGAATTGGATGTACATGTAACCCAGGAGGGGATGTCAATAGAGTCTTTGGCAATGACAGGGGAGGCTACAACACCCCAATAGAGTTTTGGTACCAGGTGTGGAAAGGAGCTAAAGAAAGACACAGTCTAAAAGAGAAACAACTCTGTGCCACCTAATAAGCCCTGCAAGCAACAGAGCCTATAACGGGAAGCTCTACTGTAACAGTGCAGACCACCTATCCCATCACAAAGTGGCTGCATGATGTGTCTCACACTCTGAAGTTTGGCATAGCACAGACACAAACTATAATGAATTGAAGTGTTTCCCTACAGCAGAGACACAACCATTTAACATTTCCTCTTAGCCAGAAACTGCAGACTTTGGGACCAGTCACCTTTGTGTCAGAAGGAGATGCTGAAAAGACACTTTTCACCAGTGAAAACAAGTACAGTTCCAGTACCACCTGAAGCATGATATACTGATGGCTCATGCAAAGGACAGCTCCCTAAGTGGCAAGCCATGGTATACCAACCCCTCATGGAAGCCATTTGGATGGAGGATGGGGAAAAACACAGTAGTCAATGGACTGAATTAAGGGCCATATGGCTGGTGATTGTACATGAACCAAATCCAATATTCATCTGTATGGATAGCTGGGCTGTTTTCAAAGGCCTGGCCTATGGTTAGAGCAATGGCATGCTCAGGATTGGTCTATCAACAATAGACCACCGTGGGAAGAAGCCATGTGGGCTGACATATGGACAGTTGTACAGACTAAGGAGGTGACCCTATATCATGTCCCAGGACATCAACTGTTAAAATGTTCAGGGAATGATGAACTAGATACCCTCACTCATCTTTGATGGCTAGAAGACCTGGCTACATGGCTACACAGAAAAATGAAGCATGCAGGGCAGAAAGCCCTAAAGGCAACAGCTAAAGCCTAGGGCCTCCCATTAAAAATGACTGACATTGGCCTGGCTGGTGTGGCTCAGTTGGTTGCATGTCCTCCCTGCGGACCAAAAGGTCATAGGTTCAATTCCTGGTCAGGGCACACAACTGGGTTGCAGGTTCAGTCCCTAGTCAGGGCATGTGCAGGAAGCAACGGATTGATGTTTCTCTCTCACATTGATGATTTTCTCCCTCTCTTTCTCCCTCCTTTCCCCTCTCTCTGGAATCAATAAAAGAAAAAAAAAATGGACATTGTTACAGCTTGTCATCAGTGTTCTGTACATGCACAGCAATATCCACATCCCTTGCTGGCAATGTCAGGATAAAAAAAGGATCAGATCCCCTGACCCTGTAGACTATATAGGCCCTCTACTACTGTCAGAGGGAGCTCATAGATACAAAAGTCTTGCTGAAAGCATTTCTCAGTAATAGAGCTGCCTATATATGATACTTCACATGCTATTGAAAGTGACCGAAGACCCATTTTATAAGACATATCTGCAAGACTGGGCTGAGAGCCACAACATTGAATGGCAAGTGCACCTCCCTTGTAACCCAAGAGGAACTGGACTGAGAGAATGTTATAATGGACTGTTGAAAAAAAGCCCTGAAAACTAAAGGAGGGCGGAGGTCATTACAAAGATGGACCACAAGACTCTGACATACTACTAACCATGAATGAAAAGTCCTGACCAGATAGACCTGCAGCATTCCAGATGCTGCAGCAGACATGGGCATCCCCACTGACAGTGCAAGTTCAAACAATGAATACTAGGAAAAGACCTTCTTGGTGAAAGGAGAACAATCTCTTATTACCAGCACCCCAGGACATACACCCTAGAGCTAATGTATTAACCTGGGCCTGGGAAACTCAAACTGGTACTTGTTGGTGTGTTATCCTAGCCCAATGAGAGGATGGTCTTGCCCAGGGCTTGCTTAAGCAACCTACCACATTCAAGTAAATGACCTTGGACAACTTATTGGAGTAGGTACCTTAATTATTTCCATCTAGCAGATTCACACTCCTCCTCTCACAGCTAGTGTTCTAGACTGGTGGGATGTCACCAAAGGTATGGTATAGGAGGCAAAGGAGACTACCTGAACAGTCCACTGTTCTTACACAGGGTAAAGCAATGGCCTGTATACTACCCACCAGTGCTGATTTTCCTCTGTTGGTGCTTGCTAAACATTTGTCTTATTCTCCTTATTTCGGTGCAGACTAACAGCTTTGCAAGATGGGCTGAAGAAGTGGCTCTCTGGTCCAATGTTGTGAACTGTTGAATGCATTCAGAGATGTCCCTCTGCTGGGCTGGCTTGTAATATGAATCCAGTCAACCTAACAGAATGATCCTATCTCAACATAGTTTGGAACCTTGAGTGATCAGCTTTATGTACTTTGTTACTGATATATATATATATATATCTGTTTTTCCTGTACACATATATATACCAGTTATATATTTGGTTTTCACCAAATAGTGTTTCTGGACATTTTAATGTAAAAATTCTTGATTTATTAATTCTCATTGTAATGACACAAATTTAGCATTCTCCTTGGAATGGAAAACTTGCTTGTCCAGATTACTTCATTCTTTTTCTCTTTTCAAAAGTACATCTCGTAGTGCCAACTGCTTGTTTTGGAAGACACATTTATTTTTTTGAGTGGATATTATGACTATACCACATGCTGTAGAATATAGATGCAATGTCTCACCCATTCTCCTCCCTCTCCAGAACATATGCAAAAGATGTAATGGGCAAATTGTATGGGAGGGGAGAAAGAAGGTACCATGTTGGGGTGGAATGTGTGGTATGTGAGAACATGGGCCCCTTCCCAAGCTCCAACTCTCCCTCCTACCCTGGGGGAATATAATGAAGGCCATCTCTAAGTGTGCTGCAGGATCTTGGGAGTCTGACCAGCTCCTTGGTCAAGAAGTGGCCAAAATGAAACTGTTCTTGGATGTGAGCCAGGATTGTAAATAGCTGTTATTTTGATGTCAAACAGCTTGCACACAAGCATGACCACCCTGCATGCCCTTTACTGTTTTCTGTACTTTATACAACCCTGTGCTGGGAAAGCCTGTGTTGTGGAGACTTCACCAGCAGGCTTCCTCCACCCCTCCACCTTCACAAGCATGTAAATCCTAATAAACTCATGTCTTTTGCAGCCAGCCCTCTGGGTTATTTCTTTGGAATTGGCAAGCAATATGCTGAGGACTTCTCAGACGTCAGCTCTTTGTATAACACCTTGGTATATTTTAGTCTGGTCATTAGTATTTTCTCCTGTTTTACTTATCAACCTATTTTCTACAAGATTCTTAATGCAGCACTGCCAGGAATTCCCTAGCCTCCATATGCTAATTAACTCCACCCAGTTAACAAAGAGCCCCTCAAGTTCACTCCCCCAACCATCTGCATTTTATGTTAAGTTCTGTCGGATGATAGTTTCATTATATAGAACTTTCATTCAGTAACACTCTTGAAATTCCCTTTCATGTGGCAGGGTATCTGAATAAAAGTCTCTCAAGTGTAATAGTCATCTTAGGGTAGAAAAAAACCACTGGAGAAGAACCACCAAGAGTATGTTCTAGATCAACTCCACAAAATCCCAAGGGCATGTTTCAAATTGGACACATCTTAAGGATGTCTGAAATGATTGCCTGATGAGGAAAAAGGAATTTTTACTAAAAAATTTCAAAACCCTGATCAAGATAAATTTTATTGGGAGTCTATGCGCATGATTCAACAATTAAGTGTAACATACATCTTTTTATCTTATCAAATTTTGTGTATTTCCTTTTTAATTCTAACCAAACTACTTCATCTGATATTTCATTGGGAAAACAACCAGATAGGAACTTTTATTCTCCCCACCACTAAATTCTCAGATCTGCTTGTATTGACACCTATATTCTCCTCCTGTTCAGAGAAAGTAACCCAGTTCCTATCAACCACTAAATGCATCACCTATGCAACAGCTCATCTTCTCTTGGCTTCTCACTTTTGCCATGAAGTTATCTTATTGGGTCATCACCACAGTCTATACAAATATATTCTATGGATTCCATCTTTAATAACAAACCCAAAACAAAGACCAAAAATCCTTTCCTTGATCTTACATCTGCCTTAAGCTGATTCACCTCTGGGCTTCCAACAAAACATTACAAGATTAATCTTGCTGTAACCTTTTCCTCCCTTTATGTTCACTTTTAAACTCAGTAAAATATTGAACATTTACTATGTGCTGAGGACTACTCTAAAATTTTTAAAATGTGAATTTAGTCCAACTCTGTGATACACTGGAGATAAGGCAACTGAGGCAAATGTTACAAAACTTGCAGAAAGGCTTAAAAATAGCAGTAGATAGGACCAGATTTCAAAACCATGCAGGGTGATAACAGCGCTATGCTCTTATCAATTTAACCTGCTACTCCAATCTGGTTTAGTATAGGGAACTGATCCACACGGCAATGGCAAATATAGCCCAGCCCCTGATTTGGAAAATCGGCTGGAGCAAGTCAGCACACAGGAACCTGGCCCACAGATCGGTTTTCCCATGCAGAACCAGGCCTGCATTGTACCTAGGCTGCTTTGAGGTTGCTTTTGCTAGAACTCCCTCACCCTGAATTGAGGCAACAAATGTTTACTGCTTATCTTTAAAGTAACTTCCTAAAGTCTTTGCTAAACCTCCCAAGGATGGAATGTAACCAGTTCAACCACTTCTCCCCTTGCATTTGCAACACCCTTTCCTTTGTTATCGGTAAAGGTAATCACCTAAAGCAAATGTGTGCATAGTAAATGAGGACCATCCTCAATGTAATGTGCCCAGAAAAGCAATAAAATCCTGTCCAGGCAGTGGTCGGCACTCTGTCACACAGAGAGCAGCCATGCCATCCCTTTTTCTCCATAGGACTTCTGCATGTCCATGTGAATTTGTTCATCGCATCCACAACACATGGACCCCGCTGGTCAGAGTCTGCATCCGTTTATGACCCCAACAGAGCGCCAAAAAGACTTTTTGTTTATAATGGCCTACATATTGCCTAGTCTAAAGGGCGTGTTCATCTTATTCTATTTTGTAGTAACGATCAACAGAATGACTGTATACACTTTGCTGTCTTGGCTACTAAGGCATCACACCTGCCTTGTTAGGAGACTGGCAGCATTTTTCTGCATGACTTATGCTGGAGTGCCAAGGCTCAAACCTAGGCTTTCTTGTTCTCTCTATATCCTTTCCCTAAGTGATTATAACCTATTACCTGTCTTTAACGCTTAAAGGCTTATGATTCCAAAGTTACCAAATTGTCCCCTCTGATTTCCACTACATGTCAAAAATAAGCTTTTCAAATCGAACACACTGCAAACTAAATTCTATTTGTTTCTAAAGTGCTTCTCCATATCCCAGAACATCTTAGCAAGCTGTCAACTTTCCAAAAGTTGGCACAGTACTTAATGCTTTCCTTTTATCATGCACACCATATAAATCTCAGGACTATTCACATCCATTTATCTCCAATGTACCATCTCTGTTCCAACCTTTGTCACCTTGCTTCAGTGATTATTTGGCCTCTAAAATGGTCACTCTGCCTTTACTCTTGCTATTTCAATCCACTCTACACAAAGCCTCAATGATCTTATCAAAATATTTGTCACATCACTGCCATTCTCAAACCCCACTGCACTTATAAAATCCAAGACTGTGACCCTACATGTGCTCCATGCCTGTATCAACCACATCCCACACTTTGCCCTTTCCTACTAATGTATTACATGAGGTCTGTCTAGGAAAATGTCCAAAAATTCTTAATATAATGAGAATGGTTCATACAATATGACGTTAAACGGTAACCAAGGAAACTCAACTGGAATGCGCATGTGTGAACAGTGACAACTTCACTGTTCTATCAGTGGGGACAGTAGATGCTGTTGAATGAGCATGTATACTGTGTGGCTGAGGCATTCAAAATGACTGACCAAGTAGAGCAATGCATATGCATCAAATGTTGTATGAAACTGGAACATTCCTCTGCAGAAGGTATTCGGATTTAGAAGGCCACACTTATTGGCAACTTGTCATTGGTAGCTTCATCAGGACCACACACCCATTCATACATCATGTCTCATGCAGTTTTTTGGCAAAACATCTTATCACCCAGGTGACTCAGCCTCCCTACAGTCCAGATTTGGATGCCTGTAACTTCTGGCTTTTCCCAAAATTAAAATCACCTTTGAAAGGGAAGACATTTCAGACAGTCAATGAGATTCAGGAAAATACAACAGGGCAGCTGATGGTAATTGGAGAACTGTGTGAGGTCCCAAGATGCCTACTTTGAAGGAGACTGAGATGTCATTGTCCTATGTACAATGTTTCTTGTGTCTTCTTCAACAAATGCCTCTATTCTCACAATACATGGCTGGATACCTTCTGGACATATGTTGTATTTTTTGATGTTTTTGAGTGACTTTTAAAAATTTAATCTTTATGATGTTTTCATTACCATTTAGCCCCCTTAAACCTTCCTGCCCCCAGTAACCACCATTGTTGTCCATGTTTATAAATCCTTTTTCCTCAATCTCTGCACCCCCTAATTCGGCCCCCTCCACACTAGCTGTCATACCAGGTTATTATTACTTTGTGTGACCAAAAAAAAAAAAAAAAAATCACACTTGTTATTCAACAGTAATTAGTAAAATTACAAAGGCATGTTTTTCAAAAAATTCTTATTTCAGTTTTCAATGCTGTTTTTTAAACACAAAACACCTAAATATGAAATACATATGCAGTCATGCATGGAAAGCAGATAGTACTGTTTACATAACACACAACTATCAAGATTATGACTTGCATTAGGATATTTTAGAGTTTTGTTGGGCTTGGGTAAGAATAAACAAGGGTATTTTTGGTCCCTCACATAGACTGGGTACTATACAAGGTAGCTAGTACTACACATCCAATGTGGAATTAACCAAGATTTGACAACTTAGGTGTCTAACATTCAAGTCACTTATACCTATATTCTTCAATTGAAATGGAGAACATGATAGATGTGTTCAGAGATCTGCCTCCTAACTCACTTGAGTGAAGTGATTCTGCATTGTACTTTAGATTTTACTTTTTCAGAGAGGGGGAGATAAGCATCAATGTGTGGTTGCCTCTCACGTACCCCCTACTGGTTACCTGGCCGGCAACCCAGGCATGTGCCCTAGACTGGGAACTGAACCTGCGACCCTTTGATTCACAGGCTGGCACTCAACCACTGAGCCACACCAGCCAGGGCTGATTCTGAATTTTAGATTCAATTTTCCTCTATGAGCCAACACAATCAGTCATGATGGACAAGGGAGGGGAGCTGTAAGCCATGGCCTATAAATACATATTAAAAATATTTCCTGGTTTTGTCACACATAATTTTATTCTGCTGACTCCAAAGCTGCACAAACACAAGCCGAGTTCAGAGCTAAGTGAAGCAAGAGATTAAGTAGTAGTTTACGAAAATGTATCTTTTGACTAAAATCTTTTGTTTTACCTATTGTGGGTGATAAATGCAGACAATTTTTAAATGGTGTACACATATCTGACAAAACTTGATAGATTTAGTATATAACATCCTTTTTAAAAAGATGAGACTCCATATTAAAAAGGACTAAGTTTCCTTTGAATAACTAAGTATATTTCATTTTCATTCCTCCAAAAGGGCTAATAAAAGATACACAGTAATGCTGTGGAATTAACAAGTTTAAAAGCTTTTTGAAAAAAAATTTTAATTTATAGAGTGGGGAATAGAGAGAAAAAGGGGAGGGAAACCATCAATGTGTGAAACATTGATTGGTTACCTTTTGTACACGCCTCGACCAGGAACCAAGCCTGCAGCCCAGGCATATACTGTGACTGGGAATCCAACCCATAACCTTTTGCTTCAGGAAACAAGGCCCAACTAAATGAGCCACACTGGTCATGGCTTAAAAGCTCTTTAAAGCAGATTTTGAAGTCAATCTTGAATGCTATATTGCTGATATTTACTGCTATTCAAGAAAACCTTTAATGACATACCAAGTTACACTGTAAATATGGGTAAAGAAAAACATCTTCAGAAAGGATTGGTTTACACAACATAATTCTGCTTAGGGTCTGGACCATTTTTCTCATACCCATCCCATCCTCTACATTTCTGCAAAACAAACAACTTGATGGAGGGGGAGGGGATTCCCTTCACAGTGTGTATGTATATCAAATCACCACATTGTACACTTCTAATATCTTACAGTTTTATTTGTCAACTACACCTCAATAAAGCAGGGGGAAAAACCCAAAGGGGTATGTGTATCAAACCACTGGGAGGGATAAAATAGTCTGTAGGTTGTAAATGAGATCCAGGTGTTAGCATTTAACTCAAATCTTGGAGATTGTAGTAAGCTTTCTTTTTAAAAATAAAACTATCAAAGACATTTTTTTATCAAAGCATATCTGTTCCTGTGGAAATTTACAGACAGGAAATTTGACATTCCAGAGAGTTTATCTAAAACAACAAGTTATATGAAGTCTGTGTATCCTTAATTTAACTAAAAGTTCTAAAAATTTTCTAAGCTTAAATATGTTGCAAAATGTTACAAATGTGTAGACAAACCATAGTGTACCATAACATGCTAAAAAAAAAAAGACTTGAATTATGCTATCATTTTTAATTTTAATAAAATAGATAATTTCACACTACATAGAGAACAAATCCACCCACTCATCATTGATAACATTTTAGAAATATTTTCTATAAAAAGTTTAGTATTGGGGAATAAATCCATTCAAACATGATTTCTATAGGTTATATTCCCATCCTCACCTCATTCTTATTAATTCTGAGAAAATTTAAAAATACAGAAAAGTACAAAAAATAAGACAAGATAGCCATATACCACAATCCAGAACTACCCAGTATTTTGATGTATATATATTTACTTGCAGTCTCTTGTTTTCAAGAGAAATGGATGTTTACATATAAAAAGCAAGTCCCCTTTAACCAATCCCCAATCCATCCCCCAACCCCAACACTTATCCCCTTCCCTTTTCAACTCTTCACAGAAAACCACTATCAAGAGTTTGGTCTGTATCCTTTCAATCCATTTCAAAAACATACACACATACATACATATTATGTATCTGTTACTAATATATAGTACTGAACTTTGTGAGGCAAATTTTAATTCAAATATACAAAAATGTCATGGTACTAAGACGTGTCATTCTGCAACTTCATTTCCCCCTCAACATTTTTGATATCTTTCTCTGTAATACACGTAGGTAGATCTCATTTATTACACTGTACAGATATTTATCCTATCATTCAGTACTTTGCACTTTACTTGTCATAGGCATTTAAGTTGTTTCCAATTTATGGCTACTACAAATCAAGCCACGGTAAATTGCCTGGTACATATTTCCTGAGCATACAAACTCAAGAGTAGAAATGCTATGTATTCTTCAATTCATTATAAGGAATGTTTCCCTACTCCCAAGGTCATAATCATTTTAGTATATAGCTTTTTCATATTCCCGTTTTTTATCCCCATGGATTTTACCTTGTGCATAGTTCATGGTCTACTTTTTTCCTCGGAGAACAAATTATCTCCAAATCATTTTTTAAACAGTCTCATTATCTTCTCACCTCCTGATGCCATTTCTCTCCTATTCTAAATTCTAATAAATGCATAGGTATTTCCAGAATCTCTTCTGTGTGGCTAAAGCAGTATCATAAAAGTAATTTCCTTTCCAATGCTTACAACTTAATATTCTTACAACACTGGTGAAGATCTCCAGATCTATGTGGACAGTATTAACAAGCAGCATGTTAACACTTAGTGAAAATCCATCTAAAGTTTCAGCATTACCTTTGTTGTAGATTATTTTGTTGGGCACAGGATTTTTATAATACAAATGTCTTTCTCTTCAGTACGAATTCTCTGGTGTCCTGTAAGTTTTTAGTTTTTGTTTCCCTCATTTGTGATATTTTCCTTCAGAATGATAATTTCTGATGTGTTATGAGATATAAATTCCTGATGAATGCTTTCCAATTTTCAAAATATCCGCAGGGATATTAATGAGCATGAATTTTCTGGTGTCTAATGTGATGTGACTTCTGGCTAAAAGCTTTCCCACATTCACTACATTGGTAAGGCTTCTTACCTGTGTGAATTCTCAAATGCAGAGCAAGAGTTGAGAATTGAGAGAAGGCTTTCCCACACTCATTACATCCATAGGGCTTCTCACCTGTATGGCTTCTTGCATGCACAGTGAGGGATGAACTTTGAGAGAAGGCTTTCCCACATACATTGCATTCATAAGGCTTATCACCTGAATGAATCCTCACATGTACAATAAGTGATGTTCGTTGAGAGAAGGCTTTTCCACATTCATTACATTCATAGGGTTTCTCTCCAGTGTGAATGTTTTGATGTTTTATGAGGTACTTCTTCTGGCCAAAGGCTGTTCCACATTCACTGCATTTAAATGGTTTTTCTCCAATATGAATTTTCTCATGCTCAGTAAGGTTTGATTTGCCACTGAAGGTTTTACCACACTCCTTACATACGAAGGGCTTCTCTCCTGTGTGAGTTCTCTGGTGTCTAATGAGGTTTGACTTCTGAATGAAAGCTTTCCCACAATCTTTACACTCAAAAGGCTTCTCTCCAGTGTGAATTTTCTGATGGGTAAGAAGGTTTTCCTTCTGGCTGAAGGATTTTCCACATTCATTACATTCAAAAAGCTTTTCTCCAGTATGAGTATTTTGATGTTTAATGACATACTGCTTTTGGCTGAAGGCTTTTCCACATTCATTACATTCAAAAGGTTTCTCTCTATTATGAAAATGCTCATGCTCAGTGAGATTTGATTTGTGGCTGAAGACTTTCCCACAGACCTTACAGGCAAAGGGGTTTTCCCCACTACAAATTCTCTGCTGACTGAGGCGTGACATCTGAATGGAAGCTTTCCCACATTCACAAGATTTCTCTCCAGTATAAATCTTTTGGTGAATGAGGCTTTACTTCTGGTTGAATGTATTTCCACATTTCCTACATTTGTACAGATTATCTGTTTATGACCTTTCAAATGTAAAGGAAGAGATAGATTTGAGATAAATCTTTATCACACTGGGTTCAAAGCTTTTTCTTCAAGTAAAAATTTTCTAGAACTCAATGAAGTTTTGTTACATTCATTGGTTTTTCTCCAGTATGAATTTTCTTCTGCTGAGTGAAATATGTCATGTAGCTAAAGGCTTTTTAATGAAGCAAAGGGTTTCTCTCCAGCCTGATTTCTACATTTCAATAAGGTATGACACATGAGTTAAAGTTTTCCCACATTCAGTAACTTCACAGGGTATGAATATTCTGGTATCAGATGGAGTTCAAACTTTTTAAACTGAAGGCATTTCCACAGTGATTTACACTTATTACCATAAGGAATAACCTGTGTCAGGATTTCCAAATTATACAATTGATGATTCGTTCCTATACAACATCCCTCAAGATTAAGTCTAAATTAAGTGTTTCAAACTCTTCTGAGGTAAGCTGAAAAGGATGTTGCTTTAAAAGACATACAGTCTGAGATTAGAGAAAGTATTTTTCCAATTTTCTTATATTCACTGCTTTTTTCCTTCAATCTGTACTTCACTGAAGATAGCTGTAACTTGCCTCCCAAGTCTTGTTGTGTCTCTATCTGCTCATCATCTTCTCAGGTGTCTTCTAAAATGGAGTACAAAGAATCATCATTTAAAGAAGTTAATGTATAAAGTGCTGAGAACTGTGGCTGGCACATGATAAGTACTCAGTAAATGTAGCTTTATGTTATCATCATTATTTATAAATTTCCCATTTCTAGCAATAAAATTTGTTTGTGCTTTTGGGGATCAACTCTGCTAGTTTATTTCATAAAATGAATGAAGGCTCATGCCCAATGTTTCCAACTAAACTTTCAGAAGAAAACCCTTGTGAAGGATATCTAGGTTGAAAATTAACATTCATTGGTACACAAAGCTTAGATTACTTTTGAAAAATGACCTTTCTCATTTCATAATTAAGCAATGAATATAACAAACAATGAGTAATTAATAAATAAGATAAAAAGATTACCACATAAAAGTGAGAAAGCCTACCTGTGATGCCTAAGAGAAAGGAATAACCAACAGTTGCTTCCTCCCTAAACTCCATTAAATGACAAAAGGGAAAATGGCCCAAACTCACATGAAAAAGAAATATAATAGTACAATAGAAGACATTAATATACACAGATATTAACAAACTTTTTGACAACATAAAGCAAATGGAAGATTTTCAACACAGAAGAGCTGAGGAAGTTCACGTAACAAAGGTATTGAGGAAGAGGATGCCAAGGTCAAGCAGGCTAATTTCTGCTATAAATTATCAGAAAGACTCAGAAAATGGAGGGAAATCAAATATCTTAAAAGAAAGAATAAAGGATGGTGGTTGAAAAAGAAAAAAAATATTGCATAAGGTGCAGTTGTAAAATTACACTTTGCATAAATTTAATGAGAAGCTCCAGACGCAGGGAACACCCAGCAAATGAGATGTCAGGGGAGAGGTGCTATACTGTGATTAAATCTGTACATTACATGGTGAGACCTTCAGCATAATTATGCAGCTAAGAAAAAAAAAGGTTGGCAACCAGATATATATATATATACCTGTGACCTGAGTATGTAAAGATCTTTCTCTGGATAAACTGAAAGGCCATGAAAAACCTCAGTAGGAAGTCCTGCCAAGGTAACTCTTTGCTTGTATTATTTCTTTTACCAAAACAAAGGACCTGGCCACAGCTAAGTCTGCAAGGTAAAGCAGTATAATCCTTCTACAAGAAGGACAACCTGAGTCTATGAGGCATTTTACTTTTAATCCTCTGAAGCCTAACAGATAACTAGAAGTATCCCAGCACAAAAGCTTACCTTTTAGTGAATCATTCTTAAATATGACTGTGCAGCCAATATTCTACACATCTGAGGAATTCCACTAACATTAAAGATCAGCATCAAGAGAAAAAAAGAAACTCTAAGGAAATAAAAGGCAAAGCAAACAACAAAACTTTATAACCAATCATAGAAGTTATGAAAAAATAATTTATCAGTGAAACAAATAGAGAATTTTGTAAGCAGGAAACAGAAAAAAAAGTTCCAGTAGAAATTAAGACCAAAGAAAGGGGAGGAAGGTGAGGTAGGCTATATTACCATTCATCAATAACAGGGCCTTCCTACCGCAGAAAGATTACATTGTTTCACTTAGGAAACTCACACATGGCCAGGAACCTTGTGTGGCCAATGAAAGATAAAGCACAAGTGACAAGTATCATTTCCCAGTAGAAGCTTTAAAAAGACAAATTCAGAGGATAAACCAAGGTAATATGTATAACAGCTAAGTAAATTACTGCAATAATGGTGATGAAAGGCCTAAGATAAGAGGTATCAGGAGGAAATACAAGCAGCCCAGATTGGAGGACAAAAATTCTAGGAGTAGTATCTCAAAGGAAAAAAAATGGAAAGATATTTCCTAATGCATTTGATAATGTGGTAACTAGTACTAAGAGGGCTTTTAGCTATTCCAAGGCAAGACTAAGAGAGTCCGTGCTAAATACATAGAAAACCAAGCCAACAAAGTGTGGCAAAAATCAATCCCAAGAAAAGTTAAATATATATATATATAAAGTATACACATACACACACACACACAAATAACTGTATACACATACACTTTTATTATATACCAAAGAATGATAGTTGTCTCACCTCTGCAAATAATTTAAATTGTAAGCTAAACTACTCACTTTTTTCATGGGCACCATTAACTTCCTTTAAGTAAATTAATAAATGACTGCCTTAAAAACTGTCATTATTCACACTTGGATATGGTTTGGCAAGCACTTTCTCCAGAGAGAAAAAAGACAATCCTTCCTTCAAAGGGAGAAACTGACAGCACACATTGCCAGTGATAAAATTTGAGTTTTCAAAAAATTAGAATTTTTGTAAACTGGTATCCTCCACAAGATTGGCAGCTTCCAGGTTTTTTTAAATATATTTTATTGATTATGCTATCACAGTTGTCCCATTTCCCCCTTTCTTACCCTCCATCCCCACCCCCGCCATTCCCCGCCCTAGTTTTTGTCCATAGGTCATACAAATAAGTTGTCTTCTACATTTCCTATGCTATTCTTAACCTCCCCCTCTCTGTTTTCTACCTACCATTTATGCTACTTATTCTCTGCACCTTTTCCCCTTCTCTCCCCCTACCACTCCCCTGTTGATATCCCTCCATGCCTTATATAAATCCCTTTAACATTTCATACAATAAAGGCTGGGTGATGATGAACTCCTTGAACTTGACCTTCTCTGAGAAGCACTTTATCTGCCCTTCCATTCTAAATGATAGCTTTGCTAGATATTCTTGGATGTAGGTCCTTGCCTTTCATGACTTGATAAACTTCTTTCCAGTCCATTCTTGCCTGTAAGGTCTCTTTTGAGAAATCAGCTGACAGTCTTATGGGAACTCCTTTGTAGGTAACTGTCTCCTTTTCTCTTGCTGCTTCTAAGATTCTCTCTTTATTTTTAATCTTGGGTAATGTCGTTATGATGTGCCTTGGTGTGTTCCTCTTTGGGTCCAACTTCTTTGGGACTCTCTGAGCTTCCTGGACTTCCTGAAAATCTTATTTCCTTCACCAGCTCAGGGAAGTTCTCCTTCATTATTTGTTCAAATAAGTTTTCAATCCCTTGGTCTTCCTCTTCTCCTTCTGGCACACCTATGACTTGGATGGTGCCTAAGCCTCTCCTCAGTTTTTTGAATTCTTGTTTCTTCATTCTTTTCTGGTTAGATGTTTTTTTCTTTCTGCTGGTCCACTCCGTTGATTTGAGTCCCAGTTTCCTTCTCATCCCTATTGGTTCCCTGCAGATCTCCCCTCATTTCCTTTACATTATCCTTCATTTGTTCAAGCAATTGCGACAATCTTTCTTCAAATCCTGCGAGCATCCTGATTACCAATGCTTTGAACTGTGCATCTGATATGTTGGCTATCTCTTCACCACTTGGTTGTATTTTTTTCTTGAGCTTTGATGTGTTCTTTCATTTGGGCCAATTTTTTTTCTCAGTGCACCTGTTACTTTAAGGGGCAGAGCCTTAGGTGTTCACCAGGGCGGGATAACCCACATCGTTGTGTTTTGACGCTGCCTGTGGGGGTGGGGCCTGAGAGAACAATGGCGCTAGCTCTGTTCTCTGCACTTTTCCAGCTACCCACAAGCAAGTTGGGCCCTTCTTTGCTGGCTCCAGAGTGAGTGGGCAGGTCTGCACAGTTCCAAGTCCCTGTGGGTCTCCCCAATGAACTCTTCTGCGAGGCTGGGAGTTCCTCCTGCTGCTGCCTCAACTCCCACAGGTGTTTTCAATTGGTGGTTTGAGGCTTTATTTCCCTGCGTTGTTGGGCCACGCGGTCTGTTCCTCTCCCCAGCTTTTCCTCCAGGTTTATCTGCGCGAGAACGAGGGACCGGCCACTCCACTAGTCTCAGCCCCAGTTTCGCCGAGTGCACCTGCTGTGTTTTGGCCAGGCGCACCCGCCACGGGCCTCTCTGGGCAGCTGGAGAGTTGCTGGTACCACTCCACAAACCGCGTCTTGACCAGTGCTCTCCACCTGACTCCGCCCCACTTACCGGTCTGGATGAATGTGTCTTCTTTAACTCCTTGGTTGTCAGACTTCCACTCAGTTCAGTTTTCTGTCAGATCTGGCTGTTTTTGTTTTTTAAATTTTTGTTTTTCCTCTTTTGGTTGTGTCAGGAGGCACAGTGTGTCTACCTACGCCTCCATCTTGGCCGAAAGTCACTTTCCAAATTCTTGAAAGACTTTTCTAATGAGATTGGTGATGTTAACAAAATATGATGTTTGATGTTATATGATTAGATATGTGAACATCTGAAACATCTGCATAACTTAACTGACCCACGCATAATATTATAAGATCATGCATGGGCCCTGGCTGGTGTAGCGCAGTGGATTGAGCGTGGGCTGGGAACCAAGCGGTCCCGGTTCAATTCCCAGTCAGGGCACATGCCTGGGTTGCGGGCCAGGTCCCCTGTGAGGGCCAGGTGAGAGGCAACCATACATTGCTGTTTCTCTCCCTCTCTTTCTCCCTCCCTTCCCCTCTCTCTAAAAATAAATAAAAAAAAATAAAAAATAAAAAAAAAATTAAAAAAAAAAAGATCATGCATGGGTTAAGAGATCCATTAGAAGTTTAAGACAGATCAAAGGTTTAAGACATGGATTTCATAATAAAAACTTTGATATACCTTCAAATTCCATATTGAGGCTAATACTGAAAAAATTACCACTTGTCAAGTGTTAGTGGTGTACAAAAAAATATCCACAATTATCTGAAAAGGCTATTTTAACTGTATCTGTATGAAGTCACAATTTTAAAAAATACTTCAGCCCTGGCTGGTGTAGCTCAGTGGATTCAGCGTGGGCTGGGA
This sequence comes from Micronycteris hirsuta, assembly GCA_004026765.1. Classification (NCBI taxonomy): domain Eukaryota; kingdom Metazoa; phylum Chordata; class Mammalia; order Chiroptera; family Phyllostomidae; genus Micronycteris; species Micronycteris hirsuta. The sequence continues at coordinate 69,375 of PVJI01006406.1, forward strand.
ACCAGACAGTCCTGGTTCGATTCCCGGTCAGGGCACATGCCTGGGTTGCAGGCCAGGTCCCCTGTGAGGGCCATGTGAGAGGCAACCACACATTGCTGTTTCTCTCCCTCTCTGTCTCCCTCCCTTCCCCTCTCTCTAAAAATAAATAAATAAAATCCTTAAAAAAAAATACTTCAACTAAAAAGGTATAAAAGCAGAAATGAGACTCCAGCTGTATTTTATTAAGCCAGACAATGAAGATATTTACAAATATGCAAATATATGATATCACTTTCCTTACCACTATTTTTATTTTGGGAAATGATTACTTTTATAAGAAATGTAATATAAGTTGAGAACTTCCGGCCAAGATTGGAGCCTGGGTAGACACACTGTGCTTCCTCGCACAACCAGAAGGAAGACAACAATTTAAAAACAAAACACAACCAGAACTGACAGAAAATCAAACTGTATGGAAGTCCACCAACCAAGGAGTTAAAGACACATTCTTCCAGATTGGTAGGAGGGGCAGGGAGGGGTGGAGATGGGCAGCCAGGTGGAGACTATTTGCAGCAAGGCAGCAGCTGGAGGACCGGGTGGTCCCACATTTGCGTGCACATAAACTGGGAGGAACAACTGTGGAACAAGACAGACCGTGTAACCCAGAGTTCCAGCACGAGGAAATAAAACCTCAAACTTCTGACTGAAAACACCTGTGGGGGTTGAGGCAGCAGCAGTTGGAGAAACTCCCAGCTTCACAGGAGAGTTCACTGGAGAGACCCACAGGGTCCTAGAATGTACACTACCCCCCCCCCCACCCCCTGCCCCGGGAATCAGCACCAGAAGGGCCCAATTTGATTGTGGCTAGCAGGGGAAGTGACTGGAAGGCAGCAGAGAGTGGAGCAAGCTCCACTGTTCCCTCTCAGACCCCTGCCCCACATAGAGCATCACAACACAGCAACATGGGTTACCCCACCCTGGTGAATAGTGAAGGTTCCACCCAGTAACAGTTGTGCTGAGACAAAAAAAATTGCCCGAATGAAAGAACAGATCAAAGCTCCAGAAAAAATACAACTAAGCGACGAAGAGAGAGCCAACCTACCAGATGCACAGTTCAAAATACTGGTAATCAGGATGCTCACAGAATTGGCTGAGTATGGACGCAAATTAGAGGAAAAATGAAGGCTATGCTAAGTGAAATAAAGGAAAATATAAGGTACAGGGAACCAACAGAAACAGAAAGGAAACCGGGACTCAAATCAGCAGTGTGCACCAGAAGGAAGAAAGAAACATTCAACCAGAACAGAACGAAGAAACAAGAATTCAAAAACATGAGGAGAGGCTTAGGATCTTTAAATGCTCCAACATCCAAATCACAGGGGTACCAGAAGGAGAAGAGGAGAGCAAGAAGTTGAAAAGTTATTTGAACAAAAAATGAAGGAGAACTTCCCCAATCTGGCAAAGTAAACAGACTTCCAGGAAGCTCAGAGAGTCCCAAAGAAGTTGGACCCAAGGAGGAACACACCAAGGCACATCATAATTATGTTACCCAAAACTAAAGATAAGGAGAGAATCTTAAAAAGCATCAAGAGGAAAGGAGACAGTTACCTACAAAGGAGTTCCCATAAAGCTATCAGCTGATTTCTCAAAAGAAACCTTAGAGGCAAGAAGGGGCTGGAAAGAAGTATTCGAAGTCATGAAAGGCAAGGAACTACATCCAAGATTACGCTCTCCAGCAAAGCTATAATTTAGAATGGAAGGGCAGGTAAAGTGCTTCCCAGAAAAGGTCAAGTTAACGGAGTTCACTATCACTAAACCCTTGTTACATGAAATGTTAAATGGACTTACCTAAGAAAAAGAAGATCCAAAAAAAAAAAGAAAGAAAAAGAAGATAGAAAATATGAAGTGAAAAATGACAAGCTCACAACTATCAGCAAATGAACCTAAAAAACAAAACACGAAAACAAAGTAAGGAAACAAGTAGAACAAGAACAGAATCACAGAAATGGAGATCACATGGGGTTATCAACAGGGGAGTGGGATGGGGAGAGAGGGGGAAAAGGTATAGAGAATAAGTAGCATAAATGGTAGGTAGAAGACAGACGGGGGAGGTTAATAATAGTATAGGAAATGAAGAAGCCAAAGAACTTATATATATGATCCACGGACATGAACTAAATAAAGAAGGGGAATGTGGGTGGGCAGGGGTGTGCAGGGCAGAGGGAAATAAAGGGGGGAAATGGGAGAACTATAATAGCATTATCAATAAAATATATTTATATAAAAAAATAAATGTAATAAGCTTATAGGTAATAGGTTATTATTTGTGGTATTTTTAAATAAATTAATGTTTTTAAGTTTTTCTAAATTTTACTTTTAAGTAAGGGAATTATCACTAATTCCACATAAACCAAAGTTCTTTGTGGGGAGGGTTCTCAAATTTTAATAATGTAAAAATTACTGCTAATAGTTATTGGGTTTCCTTTAGTGGTAATAAAAATTTTCTAAAATTTGATAATGGCGATGGCTACACAACTCTGGGAATTGAACATACTAAAAATGACTTAATTGTATACTCTAAAAGATAGATTTTATGTTATATAAATTAATAAAGCTGTCATTGAAAAAAGTTAAGAATGTAAAGGGACCAAAAAGTTTGAGAGCTACCACTCCAAATATTTCTCATTATTCATTCAACAAATACCTTTTTCTCTCCTTAATATATGTCTTGCACAGTTCTAAGCTCTAGGAATAAACAGTATTGAACAAAACTGACAAAATTCTCTGCGCTCATTAAGTTTACATTCTATTTTGATCCAGTGATTCTATTGCTGGGATTATATCCTAATAATTTTGAAACACCAATTTAAAAGAACCCACACACACCAATATTCATAGCATCTTTATTTACAATAGCCAAGTGCCGGAAACAGCCCAAGTGCCCATCAGTAAATGAGTAGATCAAAAAACTGTGGTATGTTTACATAATGGAATACTATGCAGCCAAAAGGAGCTCCTATCTTTCACGACAGCATGGATGGAACTGTAGAGTATTATGCTAAGTGAAATAAGCCAGGCAGTGAAAGACAAATACCATATGATCTCACCTATAAGTGGGACCTAATGAACAAAACAAAGAAACAAGTGAGCAAAACACAATCTGAGGCATGGAAACAAGGAACAGACTGACAGTGACCAAAGTGACAGGGGAGAGGATAATGGTGAAAAAAAGGGTCTAGTCAAGCAACATGAATAGAGGACCCATGGGCATGGATAATGGGGTGGGGAATTTACTGTGAAAGTGGAGGTGGGAGGGGTAGTAGACAGCAACAGGGAAAAACTGAGACAACCGTAACAGAACAATCATAAAATGAAGTAATATTGAGTAAAAGTTTACGGTGCATACAAAAGTAGTTCACAAACTGAGAGCTTTTAAATGTAAAAGACTGATAAAGCTCTCTACCATGACATTTCAGGATGGCAAATGAAGTTGAGTAAGTTGTTTAACAAAAAAGTTTACATAATGTAAACAAACTTAAAGGAGATGGTTTGTTAGAAAGTTGTAACTGCTATAAGAAAATTTTCAGAAGAGGTAAAGAGTTTCAATTTTAGATACAGTGGCCTCTAGGAAGGCAAGATTCAAGATATGAAGGAAGAGAGGGATCCTTACAACTAAGCAGAAATGCATTTCTGCATTCTAAGCAGAAATTAAGCAAGTTCACAGGACCTGAGAAAAAGCCCACTAAGCATATTAAATATGTAATAAATGAATCAGTCACATTTATGCACATCATGCTCCTCATGTAGTTCTACCTCCTATTCCTTTTTTGAATCTATAAAACCTCCTGGAAGCAGCTTTCCCTAAACTTTTAGTCACAGTCAGATTCACTTTTTCTAAAATAAGTGTTTCATATGAAATATTTTTAAACCTAAATTTCTATGTAGTTAAGTCTTAATATTTTAACTATGTAACCTGAGATGCTGGATTGCATTAATGGTTCTACTCTTTTCTTTGAAGGGCTGACAGTAAATATTTGTTAAATACTGGGAGCAATATTAAGGGGGGCAGGAGAAAAGGAAGAGAGAAAAGTTTATATTTTAAAAACGAAAAAGACAGCTCTGGATGGTGTGCTTCAGTGGGCTGAGCACAGGCCTGCAAAGTAAAGGGTCGCTGGTTTGATACCTAGTCAGGGGACATGCCTGGGTTGCAGGCCAGGTCCCCAGTAGGGGGAGCATGAGAGGCAACCACACATTAATGTTTCTTTTCCTCTCTCCCTCCTTTCTCCTCTCTTTAAAAATAAATAAATATTAAAAAAAAAAAAAAAAAGACAACCAAATTCAAAGTTTAAACCTTGACTGGACTCTTGCACTTAAAAAAAAATGCTATATGAGGTATTTGGGAAGTCACTGAAGAAATGTGGACCCCTTCAATATCCGATAACTCATTCTCTTTTGGTTAAACTTTTGGAGTCACTGATCTATCAGCCAACCCTGTCAGCTATTACTGTAACACATCTTAAGAATCTGACTACTTGTCACTAGCTCAAGTACAACTATTTTCTTACCTAGATTACTGCAATAGCCTTCAATTACTCTCCTAGCCTTGCCCCCGCCCCCGCCGCCCCGCATAATTTTCTACATAGCAGCCAAAATGTAATTCTGACCTTATCACTCTTCTGCTCAAAACCCTTTGATGGTCTCCCAAATCACTTAGAACAAAGGCCAAAGTCTACGATTTGGCCTGTTATCTAACCAAATCTACTCTTATTAACCTTGACCCAGCATTTCTGCTTAGAGTAAATCATTATGTAGTTGTATCTGCATATCTCTGCAAAGCAGAGTTATAATCAAGCATACGCACTTGCGTCTTCAATAGCATAAGCCCAGAAGCAACCTAAATGGCCATTAATAGGAGACAGGTTGTTGAAACAGAATCTCTCCACTACCCCGACCAGCCCCCCACCCCACGCCAAAACAAAACTATATATACAATACATACCACCATTTATATAAAAAGGAAAACTAAGGGCTTATATAGATTCCTATTTGTAGCACAGATACATAATATATGCTGGATTACTCATAGACTACCTCAAGAATATATGTGAAACTCTTAAAAGTGTCTATCTTTGAAAATGTGTAGCACCAGGGCTCAGAGATTAGAAGAGACTTTTTCATTTTTTACCTTAATGTCCAAAAATTTCTTACAAATTCATGTATTATATTAACAATACAGACTCATACATTCATATTCTCACACATACAACAGAAAGGCAGAAATGATTTCTAAGGCAACAACTTTTGAAAGAGGTATATGGAGGCAGCAGGGAGGGGGTCGGTTTGTTTCTGTATGATGGAGGAGGTGGATGAGACAATAGGAAGTATGATCACAGAGATAAAATATAATTCTGAAGTATTTAACCACTGAAATAATGAGTGGTCGATTAAAAAAAAAGGCCCTAAATGTCAGACAGTATGTAAAGACTCAAAACCTATAAAAGACAATTCATGAGGGAAGAAATCAATACACACTGGGAGATATGAGACTATGAGACTAAAGGTATCAATGAAAGAACAATCAAACAGAGGCAGTATAAATGAAGTACAAAGTATGGACATTCTGATTAAAGATAACAGGGGAACTTGGTCCTCTAGAATATACTTAAAGAGGTAGAATACTGAAACAGAAAAAATGGGGACTGAAAATGTCATTCAAGTATCTAAAGAATTCATACCAAATGATACTCCAAGACTAGGGCCTGTAAGTAAACATACTTAAAAGCATTTCAGGTGTCAATGCTTACTAAATAGCTGTTAACATGTCTGGTTGTCATTCACTCACCTGGAAAACTTTCCTTTTCACTCCTTTCTCCACCATCCAATTTGTCTTTTTGCTCCAACAGAGGTTCACGTTCAGCTTGGTCAGCTTATAACCTGCTATTGGGGAAATGACACACCACTAGAATGTTAATGCTGGGCCAAAATACCATTCTAGAACTCAGTCTGAGCCCTGGGGCCTCAGGGCTTTCTGAAGGATGAGGAAGGTGCAATTTCCAGGGATGCACAAGAATGGGGACCTGTGAAAAAGAACAAATTAGTGATCTTTTATCTTACAATTAAAGTACAATTACATGAACAAAAGGACTAAGATGATTTGAATCTTGAATTTCAAAGCCATACCATTTAAGCCTCCACATATCCTGAAATGGGCAAAAAAAGAGGAAGTTTACTTTCAGATTTTTACTTACATAGGAAAGCTGTTCATACCTTACCTGACTAGTTACTATCCTTCTCTAGCACCACACCCCTGCATAGGTTCCTGAGTGGATTTTAAACTATGGTCCTTATTCCTGGATGAATTCAATACTCTTATCTATGCCTATCAGAACTAAGCCACATGTACACAATGCATAGGAAGTTGTTTTGACAGTATTCAGGAATAAAAAACTCAAAACATTTTCCAGGAATCCTAATATTTACTTTGTTTGCATTATACTCTTGAGTAAAACTACATACTAGAAATGTCCTAAAAATATGTTCATTCATTCAAAAAACATTTTTAAGATCATTATAAAAACAACTGACAAAATCTGAATATGGAATGGATTGATAGTGACGTATCCATGTTAAATTTTCTGAGTCTGAAAAAGAAATGTCCTTATTCTTAAAAATTTCATGTTAAAGTATTTATAAAGGGAGCATGTATGCAACTTGGTCTCAAATGCTTCAGAAAAAATTATACACATACTTAAGATAGAAGAAAAAATAAAGTGAAAATATGTAAATGATTGGTGAATTTGGGTAAAGGATTTTTATAGGACTTCTCTGCGTTACTCTAATTTTTCTATAATGTTGAAATCATACTTGAAAAGCAAAATTCTAAAAAACTTAACTTATTGCTTACATACACACTATCTATACCACAGGTGGCAAACACAAGGCCCAAATGGAGCCCTCCTCCACCCTGTTTCTTTCAGGCACCGAGCTCTCACTTAACTGTTAAGGACTAGTTACATTTGTAACTAAAATTACATTCAGCCCTTTGAAGGCAACCATGAGGCTGACCGTGGCCCCCAGTGAAAATGAGTTTGATACCCCTGATCTATACTATGTTTGTTGAAAAGGTTTGGTCACCATTTTGTAGTGGGGTATCGCAGAGATGGATGGCTTGGAGTCTTATTTAAAAAGTAATGTACACAGACAGGAACATGAGAGGGTGAGTTGGCTTAAGACCAACTATAAGAGGATCAAGTTTGATATTTTGGAAATTCAGTGTCAGGTTTCTAAGGAACATACAAGCAAATACATCATTTGTCAATTCCATTTACAGATGAGGAGTTCAGAATACGCCTAGAATCATAATGGGAATTTGTCACATGTCAGGATATCATTGCTGCTGAAGACACAGATGAGATGTTACTATGACTACTTACAGAGAACATACACATTCCGTGAAAAAGATGGTCAAGGACAGAGAAACTCCTAAGAACACCAACAATCAAGGAAGCAAGAAAAAGTATGATAGAAACACTGTGGCTGCTTGGTTTTGAGTCTTTCAAATACTTCTTGAAAACCACGCAAACTTCAAGAATACACAGGAAGGAATAATACCAACCAGCCAATCCGTAAACTACCTCTTTAGTGAAACTAGTACAATATATGTTAACTCCAAATTATATGTAAGTGTGGCACAAAACACCCAAAATAACAGGTGCTATAAGAACCACAATAGTGTGGTAGGTGTAGCAAGAATGGCTAGAAAGTCCTGGCTGGTGTAGCTCAGTGGATTTAGTATCTGCCTGCAAATCAAAGGGTCACCAGTTCAATTCCCAGTCAGGGCACATGCCTGGGTTTTGAGCCAGGTCACCAGTAGGGGGCAAACAAGGGGCAACCACATGTTCATGCTTCTCTCCCTCTCCTTTCCCCTCTCTAAAAACTCAAAACAAAAAAAAACTCAAAAAAAAAAAAAAAAAAAAAGGCTAGAAAATGGTGAGAAGTCCTAATCAGTTAACAGTTCTCAGAAATTACTAGCAAATATTCATTCTCAGAATGAGGCATTCACCCTGAGTGGGTGCTTGTAGCCAACTCTAATAACAAAACTAGGGACAAAATAACCTCCCAAATTCCACATTTTGGGTTGGCCAAAAAGTCCATATGGTTCTTCCTATAAAATAAAAGACTTATTTTTCATTTTTACCAATAACTTTATTGATTTGGATATTCTGAGTGTGTCAGCTACTTCCTGCATGGTACAACACTGATTGTTCTCAGTGTCTCTATTTGATCACTATCAACTTCAACTGGTCTACCTGACCATGGGGCACTGTCCAGCAAAAAATCTCCAGCACGACACTTCATAAACCACTTCTGACATATTCGATCTGTCACAGAGCCTTCTCTATACACTGCAAGAATCCTTCTGCATTTCAGCTGCGTTTTTACCTTCTTGAAATAATAAAGCATAATATGCCAAAAATGTTGTGTATTTTCTTCCATCTTCAATATTAAAATGTCTATATAAAAATTTACCAATTTTGATTTTTTTTAATGCACGCTGATATTACAGCTGTCACAATACAATCTAACAAAATTGTTTAAAATGAAGTTAAAGACAACTAAGCACTACTAAAACCATCTCACAGAAAAAAACAAATGAACTTTTTGGCCAATCTCTGCCAAAGGCAGGCCCAAATAGGAGACCTAAACAAGAAGTTACAAAAAAGCCTAGAAAATACTAGAAATGCTGAGAAAGACTCTAAGGACTTCAAAGTTCAAAAATCTTCAGACAATATTTCCTTATATTCGAGTAGGCCTCACCCTAAGAGGTAACTGATGAAAGCAAAAACTAGATTAAACAGAAAGGACTGAAGAGGGAAGCAAAAAGTAGACTTAAAAAATATAGTAAGTCCTCACTTAACATCATCAATAGGTTCTGCAACTTAAAGCAAAAAAAGTGTAATGAAACCAATTCCACCACAGGCTAATCAATATAAACAGGAGTTCAGTTACTATGGAATCTCATCAACATGTTAACAAAAAAATAAAAAATAAAAAAATAAAGGAAACGACATTACTCCAGGACCTACTACTATACTTAGGAGTGGGGCATCCCAGATTTAGCAACTTCTAAATACATCACTCTAAGAAAGTACTATGAAGAATTATGGTAAACAGAGATAGAAAAGTCGCCCTCAACCAGGTTAGGGTCATTGAGCAAGAGAAGATGCACAAGTTCCCTGCTTTAAAAACTAGAAGGCCCTAGCCGGGTGGTTCAGTTGTTTAGAGCACCCTCACATGCACCAAAAGGCTACAGGTTCAATTCCTGGTGAGGGCACATACCTGGGTTACCAGTTTGATCCTTAGACGGGGCACATGTGGGAGGTGGCCGATCAATGTTTATCACATTGATATCTGTCTGTCTCTCTCCAAAATCAATAAACATATCCTCGGGTGAGTATTAAAAATAAATAAATAAAAACTAGAAGAGGCACATGAGCTTTAAACCATAGAAAGATACTATGCCTCCGTTTTCCTGGTACTCATCTAGGAAAATCTATCTGATACAAACATGAGTAACACAAAATAATTTGGGTCCATAAAAGGATACTATACTAAACAGTGAAAATGAACAGCATAATTTTCCAACAATTAAATAAAGCTCATCTGAAAAATACTGACACAAAGCAGGTAAAAATATGAAATACAACATAACAAAATGAGCTTTTTAAAAAAAGACAAAAACTTTTAAGAAACAAGCAAAGCTATAAAAAGCACACAAAAGACAAACAGAGGAACTGCATTAAAAAAAGGAAGAGGGAAAGGAAAGAAAACAGAATAGGAATGGACATCTTACTGGGCATCTTATTTTTGTTCTGTTTGATTTCTTTTTTTTTAAGATTGCAGTATCACAGTTTGGAGGGATTTTTGTTTCCTTGATTAACATCTTTCCTGGTTGTTGTACCTTCGACACAGCAGTAGCCTCAGCCTTGTTAAACTTTTTGTTTCTACTCACATCCCTAGAGACCCAGGTAGCATGAGTAATCTTTATAGATAATTGTAATCTATCAGAACCACAAAAGCCATATTCTTATTTAATGCAAAAACACTGCAGGCATCTGTATTAAATTCTGAATTAAGATAGGATGCCCACTGCCTCAATTATTATTTAATACAAACAACAGTTCAGTAACTTGAGCAGAGAAAAAAACTAATTTATAGATATCAACAAGCTTCCCCTATGATTCCATTGATAACAGCAATATAAGTTAAAGTACCTAGAAACAAATTTAGTAAACAGTGTCTAAAACCTATATAAATAAGAGTATTTAACATCAAAAAGGTCTAATGTTTCTTTCCACTAAATTATTTTATAAGTTTAATGAAATACCAATAAAAATAAGGGTTTCCCTCCCTAGAAAGACAAGCTGATTATAAAGTTTACACAGAAAAACAAACAGAATAGCTAGGAAACTCTGCAAAGAACAAGCAGTAAGAGACTAGTTACAGCAAATAATAAAACAAAAGCATAAAGCCTCAATAATAAAGACATAAATATTGGGCCCTGGCCAGGTTCCTCAGTTGACTGGAGCGTTGACCTGTGCAAGAAAAGGTTGAGGGTTTAATTTCCAGTCAAGCACATACCTAGGTTGCAGATTCGATCCCCTGTTGGGGCATGTACAAGACACAACTGATCGATCTCTCTCTCCCACTCTCCCTTCTTCTCCCTCTAAAATCAATAAACTTACCCTTAGGTGAGGATTTTTTTTTTTAAAGACATAAACATTGATACACAAATATAGCCTGGAAGATGGAGAATATGAAGTCTAGAAATAAACTAAATATACATAGAATTTAGTATACGATCAAAATGTAATCTTAAAATAATTAATACCTTAAATAAATGGTGTTGGAAGAAATGGGCAGCTAATTGGAAAAAGATAAATCTGGATACACACCTAATACTATATATCACGATAAACTCTAATTGAATTAAAAATATGAATATGAAAATGAAACCCTGTAAAAATTATAGCCTTGTAAGGATTTGAAAGTACAGCTGAATTTGGAGTCGGAAAAGCATTCTATGACCATAAATGAAAAAAGAACATATCTAACTATATAAAAATAAAAACCTCCAGATTCTGTACTGTTAAGAGAAGAAATGACCACCACAAACAATATCAAAACACAAACTTACAACTTGAAAAAAAATTGCAACTCATTTCACAAAGAGCTAAACTTTCTAATATAATTTAACAGGTCTTAGAAGAAAAAGGCACCCCCAAAGAAAAATGAGAAATGATATATGAACAAACAGCTCTCAGATAAACAGATGTGACCCTTAAACATACAGAAGATACTCAATCTCACTCATAATGAGGAATATAAATTAAACCTAGAATGAGATACCAATTTTTATTTATGCCTTTGCCTCCCCCCCCCAAAAAAACAACTATTCAATACTATATTCTGACGGTAAGGTTGTGGAAAACAGATGCTCTTATATTCTACTAAGTGCTAATGGGAGTATTAAATACTTAGCAACAGGGGCAACTCCACTTGTACCAATCTACTTTAGAGATACTCCTGCATTAAGTACAAAATGACACAGATAAAAAAGAAATTATTCATTATTGCAGTTACTAACCGTAAAAGATGGGAAATAACCCAAATGTCCAACAACAGAATGAACTATGGTACTTGGACATAGTAACATTTATTGAGCAGTACGAAGAAAAAAAAAAAGATTAACGATTAAGAAAGGAGATCTCCAGGACATATTGTTAAGTGAAGAAAGTGAGTAAGAGATGTATATAGTATGCTACCTTTAATGTAAGGAGGGTGGGGGATATGAGAGAAAAAGAAATATATACTAGTGACCCAACAAACAAAAAACCCACTTTATAAACAAGAAATAAGAAAAAATACTTGAAGAACGTGATAGGGGAAGGGAACAGAATGAGACAAGATATCTCTGAAATATATTTTGGTAAATCAGAAATGCATTAGGTTTTCTAAATAATCAAATTCACTTTTTAAAAAGCAGTCCTTGAACTTGAAAACAAATAGAAACAAATGAACCCAACTGTTGGTAACATAATTCCTCAAAGAAAGGATTTATCTCAAATGACTTAAGAACAGAGAACTTGACTATACATCTTTAATACTATGCTTTCTAACCACAAAAATAGGTACAGTGAAGTTTCTCATGTAATAGCATGTTTATATTTACTATTAATATCAGTGGTATTTTGAAAACTTTTTATGTTGCAAGACAAAGCTAAGAAAATTAAGTACTTATGTTAACTTGTTTCAGAATTTTTACTATAAAATACAGCTAGGAGCTAATTATTAGGTAAAAACACTGTACTATTTATAATGAATTAGAAATACCAATATGAACTCATGATTTGTGAAAATCAATTTCCTATCTCTGTCACTGAAATGGCCTTGAAATAATGTTACCCCTGCAGCAATGAAAACATCTAGTACCCAGTCTTGCTCTCTTAACACCATTCTAAAGTAAAAGAAACCAGAGCTCCTTGGAGACATGGCCATTTCCTCGTCTGGGAGGGAAAGTACAACGAAAGCTCTCAAAGTTAAATGGAATGTCAAAATGAAACAAGTCAACTTCAAAGAGAGCCCCTGATTGCAGGGCACATGCAAAGAACACTAGCTGCAGTTATCAGAACTCAACTTTAAAATGAAACTTAAAGAAGAAAAAGGCAGGAAAACTTTGAAACAACTTGAGGTGGCAAATAAATATCAAAGGAATGAAAAAAAATAGAAAGTTATCACTTTGTAACCCCTTGGCTGTCGAGTAGCCAAGAATTATTTATTGGTGTTAAAATGATCCATTCAATGATTGGTGGGGAATAGACATTTGCATGGTACCAAAGTAAAACCATACACATTACACTTTTGTCATAAAAGGAAAAATACAATTAACGGTGGCCAAGTCACACAGTATGTCTCTACTGACATTACGCAACTTGAAGATCATTTTCCAAAAGTCACAATTAGGATTTTTAAAAAATATCATCAGAGGTCCTGAATTAGAACCATAATAAAGTAACCATCATAGAAATCAAAGAACAAACTTCATGAAGGCAGTGGTGATGAGTTTCTAAGATGAATGTAATGAACATAGAAAGCTAACTTCCTCATTCCAGTTGTAAAAAGAAATGTCCCCCACCCAAAACTGTTTAAAAATGGAAATAAGAGACTCTTTCAGAAATCTCTACCAGAAATAGTAAGAATGGCTGTACTATTTCTGAGGAAGTATTATTTTGTAGATAGTAGTAACAGTACTAACATTTATCCAGTACTTGCTGCATACCAGGAACTATTCTACAGAATTTAGAACTCCATGATCTACACAACCATCCTGCCAATCAAGTATTATTTTCTCTATACTAGCAGATAAAAAACTGAGGCACAAGGTTTAAATGACTGCTTAAGGTTACCAAGGTACAAAGTGGCAAAGGAAGGAGTTAACACAGGCAGTCTTGCTTCAGGGCCTATTTCCTCCTTTAAAAAAAAATAAACACTAACTATTGAATATATATTAAGTTCATATAGTTAAAAAACAAACATAAAAAGGTATTTGCCTTTGCTCTACCTACCCCCTTACCACTACCCTTAACAAAGACAGCCACTTTTCTTATTTCTCCCTTTTTTACTCCAAATGAAGCATATCATACACTTTGTATTCTTGCTTTTTTCATTTATTTATGGAGTAATTCCAAGTGTCAGTATATAGAAGGCTTCCTTTTCATTGTTCTGTATAGATGCATATTATTGTTACATAGATATACTATAATTTTATCCAAGCAGTCTCTGAATGATGGGCAAAAACTGTTTCTAATCTTTTCTTATGCCTAACACTAATGAAATGAGCAACTGTGTACCTGTATCATTCCATGCAAATGCACATACACTTGTAGGATTAATTTCCAGGTATGATATAGCTAGCTCCAAAAACAAACAAACAAAAAAACACCAAAACTTGTAGTTACATAGATATTGCCAAATTGCCATTCCTAGGCCAGCTTCATGCTAATACTATGTTAATTTCCAAGGATTTATACTTTCAAACGTCCCCAGTGGGCTCCCACTTCCATGCACACAACTGCTTTCCTTTTCCAGTTTTACTGACTATTCTAGCTTTTCTATTTTTCCATCTGAAGTGTAGAATCATTTACCTAGTTTCAAAGGAAGAAAAACTATACTTTTATTAGAAACACAGTAAATTAATAAATTTACTTAAGTTTGCGCACACTTCTTTACATCTTCCTATTGAAAAACACGGTGTATCTACTTGTTCACATCTTATGTTAACACCCCTTAGTACTTTAGTTTTGCCTATTTAAGTTTATTCCTCAATTCTTATTGCTCTTGTAAATACCGGTTTTCTTCTATTATGTCTTCTAACTTCTGTTGTTTGCCTATTTGAATTTGGAGTCTATGGCCACACCACCCTGAACGACCCGGATCTCGTCTGAATTTGGAACCCAATAACTTTAATTCTAAATAACTTTAATAACATAATTATTAATAATTATGTGAAGGATAACTGTGGGTGGATTCCTTACAAAAAGCACCTTTACAGACAAGAAGTAATTTTCTTTATTACTTCACAAAATCCACACAATCTGAGAATATCTCTATTCATCCAGAATCTAGTCCAGACTCTTAAATAAAGATGGCAACAGAACTGTTTTCTTGAAAGAACGAAAAGTAACGCTTGACTCCCTAATTCTGGATTTTCTGCGCTGTGTGACACTGCTTCTCAAAGTGTAACACTGATATTTACTCCAGGACTTAGCAGCCCTATTTAATTAGCCCCAAAAATCAGGAGATCTGAAATCATCTGAAGTAGGTTCTCTCAAACAAAAAATTCAGCCCTGGCTTGTGTGGCTCAGTGGACTGAGTGCCAGCCTAGAACCAAAGGGCTGTTGGTTCATTTCCAGTCAGGGCACAAGCCTCAGTTGCGAACCAGGTCCCCAGTAGAAGGCCTACCAGAGGCAACCACACATTAATCTGTCTCTTTCTCCCTCCCTTCCTATCTCTAAAAATAAATAATGTCTTTTCAAAAATTCCCTTTAAACATTCATGGCTTAAAAAAAAAAAGAAATCATGGTGATTTGCATTCTACCTCAATTTAAAAAAAAGTCCTTTTATATAAAAATCCATTTTAAAATTATTTACAACTTAGCTTCCCCCTGCCCCCCCTTCAGTTCTTCACGTAAAACTGATACTCCAGGAAGATGGCACCGTCATCGGCACTTTCGACAAGGGAAGTGCTGCTCAAATGTAATTACCTCAATGCTGATCTCCTATAGCTCCCTCTCAAATGCAACCATACACAATCCTGCACTCAGTTTCTCACTCAGTAACTTCAAAAATCGGTAAAACTGAAACTCACACATGCTCGAACCCTCTCTAAAGGCCTCCAACCCGAACCCACAGGTAGGCCAGAAGCTCTTAATCCCACTCCCGCGCCCCCGCGCCGCATCCCAAAAGATCAGGAATTCTCCCATTCTACCTCCCGAACGCGACCGGACCAAGACACCCACGTCCCACCTCCTACTTTCGCGCCACGTGGACCCACGGACCGACTGACCAGCGGACAAAGACCAAAATGTCCACTCCGTGCGCTGCGCATGAGCATTGGGGGTGGGGGGGGGCGCGGCTACTGAGCAATCCCACAAGTCTCCGCGACTCAGCACGCACAATCTCCGTGGCCTAGCCCAGGGTGGTATCTGATTACCTTCTATCAACAGCAATGCAGTTTTTCTGGCCTTAGACTACGTTTCCCTTAAGGCTTTGCTGGTCCACACTCTGTCTCTCCTACGCGAACTTGACTGCCTCTTCCTGTGATTGCGCCGCTCTCGGGATGAGTAGTCCTGCCTTGGAGGAAGTTCAGCTCAAGCCTGTTGAGAGGTTTGGAGTGGGGACGCCCTCTTTGAATTCTCCCAAGAGCAGTGTCAAACGAGCCGGACTCAAATTCTGAAATACGAGGACGCCATCTTATCTGGCTGGTCGGGATCTGAACTACGTTTCCCAGAGCCCATAGCGGCCCGACGTTACAGCTCTCAAAGTGGTGGCGAGTTTGCTACCTCTACAAGGACCCGTACGCGACTAAGGGAGGCAGAAGGTGAGGGGTTTGGGAATCTCTGGCGGGAATAAATCTTTGGGACTTTGAATCTTTGTGGGTGTGGTTGAGTGCCTGTGAGTGTGCGGTTGTGATCTCCTGTTTCCAGGATGTGTGTCTGGTTGTGTTTTTTGTAACCACGTGTGATACTGTGTTGGATTGGGGGGAGGGTGAGAGTCTTGTGACTCTGGGGTTACTACTGCTGGTGCCCCTGTTGTGTACGTATGACCACACACCTTGTCCTTGGAGGTGTGAGTATAGTTGTAACTGTACGATGGGCGTGGGTATCTGGATTATGATAACATGTTTCCAAGGTGAATGTATGGTTGCGTGGTGTTATATGACCTTGTGTGGTACCATGGACAATTTGTGTCTGTGACGGTGTAGTGACACTGTGGTATACATCCCAGTTGTATCCGTTGTGTTGTGCGGGTGTGGTATGTCTTTGTCTGTGTGAGTGTAGCTATGTGTCTCCAGAGTGAATGTTGAACTGTTACTGGTTAACATTGAGTTGGCCACAGTAGAGTGCCAGTAATTGTGTGTATCCCCTAAGTAGGTATGTGATGTGTCTGTGCGGAGCATTTGTGAGTGTTGGTATAGGGAGTCTGTGACTATATGAGAGAGATTTTGTGTGTCTTGGTGGTGAGGTTTTGTGACTGTGTCTTTTTAGTAGGTGTGAGATTATGATTGTGTATAAGGGTGTGGAGGTATCTATGATTAGTGTGGTTGTGTCCTGTGTGTCTCAGGAATGGATGTGTGGTTGTGTTTGTGTGACACTGACCATTTGTGCAACACCAAGTATATGGATGTGAGGTGTCTGTGACTCCAGTGCTTTAATCACTGCTGAACCTGTGAAATTAGGACAGATTGTGTCCCTAGGCAGTGAGAACCTCAGCCTTAAACTGTAACACTGGGATTGGGCAGGGTGGCAAGTCTTCCCTGACCTCTCTCTCCTGTGTGAGAAGGAGGGAGTTGACCCTACAAAAATATCTTGGTCCCTAATTATTCCTTTTTTAAAAATATATATATTTTATTGATCATGCTATTACAGTTGTCCCACTCCCCCCCCTTATTCCCCTCCACCCCTCCACCCCCTCCCGCCTGCAATCTCCCCCTTTAGTTCATGTCCATGGGTCATACATATAAGTTCTTAGGCTTCTCCATTTCCTGTCGCAATTCCCCTCCTGTGGAATTTGTATGCTATGGCAGGCGTGTAAACAAATTCACACGGAGTACAAAGAGCCGGGACTATGCGACCCCCCTCTGATCTGAGAGAGAGGCCAAGAGAAATGG